>JAJLRX010000227.1:0-185083 GCA_030567275.1 Hanseniaspora lachancei | reverse complement strand
AACCCTAATTCATCAATATCATCTTCATCAACGTTGTTTTTGATCATGATATTGAATTCATTGTAGTCACAATGAATCAACCCATTCTTAGCCAACTTGACAATGAAGTTCATCAAATCGGTGTATAATTTATCTAAGCTTCTATTTTTGAAATTGTGTCTTCTTAGATTTCTCATTGGGAAACCATCAACTAGCTCCATGACCAATGCATGTCTGGAGACAAAGAATGGCTTTGGGACATTAAATCCATTTTCATGTAAAATACTTAAAAACTCATATTCCTTACCAGCCGCAATCTTTGACAAATACATCCAATTGGTACCCATTTGGTCGTTTTTCTTCATATAGTCTCTGTTGTTTTTGACTGTTTGAAATGATGTTCTACCTAATCTGTGTAGTTTCATAACACGAGTTTCACCCCTGTTTGTGGAAACTTTGTATATATCCGACTCCTTACCAACACCAAATATCGCACCAATAGAGTAAATGATGTCATTCGAAAGTAAGGTTCTCAATGCCAAATAGTCCATGCCTTTGTAAGTCAGTTTGTAGCCATCGTACTTGGCATTTCTTACTTTGGTTATCAAGTTCAATTTTGCTAAGTCAGAAATGGTTCTGTTTGTACCACCTTGGGACTTCATCATAGTGGACAGCTTATAGATCAATTGAGTTGGAACAATTTCATGATTAACTGAACCCTTTTCAGTTCCCTCAAGAACATTGAAGTCCTCGGCAGTTAAATAACGCATATGAGATGTTTCTAATTTCATTTTGTAATTATTAGTTGGTATAGAGCAGTGATGCAGATAAACAAATAGATGAGAAAAGCTGTTATGTTAGATGTATGTTCTCTGTTAGCAAAATCAGTAATGCTGGAAAGGCCTCTAAACTTACTTCACTATAAAAGCTGAAGTTAAATCGATGTGAATGGGATTCATCATTTCAAAATTTAAAAAGAAACAAAAAAAAGAAAAAAAAAAAGAAATTTCAGAGTCATTTTCATTTGTTTTCAAATGAGAGACGTTTGTTTGGTAGCGGGCCTTAAGACACTGCATATCCACACTAAGTGGCAATTCAATTTTAATTAAAACAAAGTGGATTAAATGCTTTATACAATTATATTCTTAATTTAAATTAGCTTTTTTTTTTCTTTATCATTCATATATAAAACTTATACTTTTTCTATTTCCATAGTTATCAACTCCCTTTCCTGTATTACAAAACGGTGAAAGGAAGCAAATAAAACAAAAAAAGAAAATCGTATTCAAGCCATTTATCTGGAAGAAGTAGCCTTGTTGTAAGCTCTCTTCAAAGCAATTTCGGCCTTTCTGTAAACATCAGCAGAGGCGTTTTCTTCTTGTAAGACCATGAAAGCATTGGTTAATTCTTCTTGAACCTTTGGTAAAGCAGACTTCTTTAACTTGGCAGCAGAGGCTTCATCGGAGATGACAGTAGAAACGGTGGTGATGTAAGATTCCAACTTTTGCTTGGCTTCGTGCTTCTTGGCGAAAGCTTCATCAGCAGCCTTGAATTCTTCAGCGTTGTTCAACATCTTTTCAATATCTTCTTCAGATAATCTACCAATGGCGTTAGAGATGGTGATGTTGGCGGACTTACCGGTGGACTTTTCAACAGCAGTGACCTTTAGGATACCGTTGGCATCAACTTCGAAGATGGCTTCCAAGACTGGTTCACCAGCTGGCATTGGAGGGATACCCTTCAAGTCGAATTCACCCAATAAGGTGTTTTCAGCACAGTTGGTTCTTTCACCTTGGTAAACTGGGAAGGTAACGGAGGTTTGGTTTTCTTGGACAGTGGTGAAGGTTCTTCTCTTGATGGTTGGAACAGTGGTGTTTCTTGGAACAACAACACCCATAACATTACCGACCATACCGACACCTAAGGACAATGGAGCAACATCCAACAATAATAAGTCCTTGGTTTCATCGGAAGTAGATTGACCGGTTAAAACGGCACCTTGAACGGCAGCACCAAAGGCAACGGCTTCATCTGGGTTGATGGACTTTTCTAAGGACTTACCATCGAAGAAGTCAGATAATAACTTTTGGACCTTTGGAATTCTGGTGGAACCACCAACTAAGACAACTTCGTCAACTTGGGACTTGTTCATGGAGGCATCCTTCAAGACCTTTTCAACTGGTTCCAAAGTGGACTTGAATAAAGCAGAGTTAATATCTTCGAATCTGGCTCTGGTGATGGTGGATTCAAAGTCTTCACCTTCGAATAAAGAGTCAACTTCAACGGTGGTTTGGGTGACGGAAGATAAAGCTCTCTTGGCCTTTTCACAGGCAGTTCTTAATCTTCTTAAGGCTCTGGCATCGCCGGAGATGTCGTGACCAGTCTTCTTGGTGAATTCCTTTTGGAAGTGGTCCAATAAGTTGTTGTCGAAATCTTGACCACCTAAATGGGTGTTACCAGAAGTAGCCTTGACGTTGTAGACACCACCAACAATGTTCAATAAGGAAACATCAAAAGTACCACCACCTAAATCGAAGATTAAAACGTTCTTTTCGTTTTCAGACTTACCAGCACCCAAACCGTAGGCAATAGCAGCGGCAGTAGGTTCGTTGATGATTCTTAAAACGTTCAAACCAGCAATGGCACCGGCATCCTTGGTAGCTTGTCTTTGAGCATCGTTGAAGTAAGCTGGAACAGTGATGACAGCCTTTTCAACGGTTTGACCAATCTTAGCTTCGGCAATTTCCTTCATCTTGGACAAAACCATGGCGGAAATTTCTTGTGGAGAGAACTGCTTTTCTTCACCTAAGTATTCGACTTGGATCATTGGAGAGCCTTGAGCGTCGATGATGGTGAATGGCCAAGTCTTAATATCGGATTGAACGGTTTCTTCATCAAATCTTCTACCAATTAATCTCTTAGCATCGAAGACAGTGTTCTTTGGGTTGATGGCGGCTTGATTCTTAGCAGCATCACCAATTAATCTTTCTTCAGAAGTGAAAGCAACGTAGGAAGGAGTAACTCTGTTACCTTGTTCGTTGGCAATAATTTCAACACTACTTTCGTAAGTAGCAACACAGGAATAGGTAGTACCTAAATCGATACCAATAGCACCTTGGAAAACACCGTCAGACATATTGTTTAATATAGTTAAGTGATATTAATCTTGGGTCTTTACATCTTCTTTTTTTTTTTGACGCTTCAAATTCAATAATTGTTAAGATTAAATTATGATGAAATAACATCGAAAACAGTAACGAAAAGGAATAATTACTTAGCTATGATTGTGTACCAATAAAATTCAAAATATCCTGCTCCGCCTAGCAAAATGGACAAATAGTACAAGATTCTAAAAATGAACGAAAGAAGCAAAAACAAAAAAAATAAAAAACTTTCAGTGTACGAAATGGTTCTTGAGAAATGACCAAAAAAACGGATTGGGAATGGATTCACTCAAAACGGAAAAAAAAAAAAAAAAAGAAACTATATTTTATTTCATTTTTTGAAAACGAAGTTATCAATCAGCATACACACGCTAGAAGTAGACTCAACAATGCTAAAATGTTTTCTATGCTTATAATGTAATTAGTATGGAAGTACACACTAAATTTAAAGTATTACAAGCAGGAAATACAATCAGGTAAATGACTATTAGGGAAAAGTTTTAGTAAGCGTACAGCGCCAACTACAGTAACAATTCTCCCTTTCTGGTTACCTTTCTTGGTAGATTGGGGGGGGGAAAAAAAATAAAGAAAAACTTACTGAGCATCAGGATCTTTGATCGAAAAAAAAAAAAAAAAAAATTACAAAATCAAAAAACACCGCTCTTTCCCTTTTAGGTAAAAACTACACCAAAGAAATAGCATTAAAAAGTGTCATTATGTTTTATATTATCTTTTCAGTGTGCATTTACAACACATGGCTGGGATGTTAGAAACACATTGGTGTGAGCATATTAAAGTTAATTTGATGTTTGCAATGATAACCCAGAAGAAACCAGACCATTCTTGGTCCTTTGATATCTGTTACATGCATTGCCAGTGTCGTGATATCACAACATGCAGTGATCAAGAATACCGTCTGATTAGCATTGTGTGTCGTTTTCACAAATCGTTGCTTATGTTAATTATCTTTCCCAAAAAAAACAAAAAAAAATTTGTAACAAAAAAAAAAAAAATTAGCGGTCCACGTATCACGGGACCTCAGCTGTGGTTGAGCAATGTACACTCGTGATCTTCAGCCCTATCGTAAGTCTCCCAAAGAAAAAATAATAATAAAATCTCCTATATATAAAAAATTAAACGCTTCCTAGACACCCATCTCTTCATCGTACAACTGCCTGACAACCTCGTATATGAACTTGTACTGCTCGAATGTCTGGACCATTTTCATTCTGCACTTTCTCAACTGCGACACCGTGCTCTCCACAGGATCGCTCAGTGCACTTTGTGTGAGACGCTTGCCTTTGAATGCATTGTACAAATAGTACAGAGCAAAGAAAGTGCCTGTTCTGCCAACCCCTGCTGAGCAGTGCGATATCACCGTGATTTCCTTCGTTCTTCTCAGCTCGTTCGTGTGCCTTATGAGACCTATCACCTGAGATACCGATACCGGAGACGAGAAATCCTCCCACTTGTCGTAGTATAGGTGGTGCACCTTGATTGTCTGCTTTGATGCCGTATCCGCCAGCTCAAGTCTTGTGTAGAGGTGACTGCTGACTTGCTCCTCACCCAACTTCCTGAGTTGTAGATCGTGCTTGAACACACTGGCACTCTGCCCCACAAGCTGCAGCTTGGGGATCACCACGCCTTCTTTCCAGGAAACATACCGGCTGGTGCTCTTCGATGGCCAGTATGGATAGCACTTTTCTCTTCCGTTTTCTACCAACGGCGTCACCATCACGATGATGATTTCCGCCATGTTTCTTTCAAGGCCCTGGCTGTAAACCATCTGCCAGAACTGCTCATGGGTGTGTTTTGTTGGTCCCTGTGTTGCTATGAGTACTTCTGGTTTGCTTGGATCAATGGCGTCCAGCGTGACTTTTGATGCGTTTATGTAGTCGTTGCTCAGCAGGCCTGTTTGCTCATCGCACACAACATCCAGCCTGATTCTGTTGTAGTTGTATGGGGCAATATCCGAATACCTGTTTCTTTTGAAGTTACAACTCTTCTTGGCCACTGACATGCTGAACATCTTGGCCTTTTTATACACCATTTCTCTTTTCAGCTGCTCCGGCGTTGTTTCATGGCTCCCTGCGTCCATGTTCTTACGATACACAGAGTTTTTCATCCCAAGCTTGATTCTCTTATCCTCTCTCTTGTTGATTGCTGAGTACTTCATGTACATTGCCTCCTTGCTCAGCTTCAGGTAGTCAATGCTGCACTTTCTGTCATCAGCATCACAACCAGCACTGTTGTAGTCTGACAATGTGTCTGATTCATCCATTGTGATGGCGGTGTCCAACTTCAGAAGGTTACCTGTGTTTTGACTCTCGTTGGCTCCCGATAAGAAACTTTTGTCTATGTTGATCCATGTCTTTTTCTCCTTGGCGTCGTTTGTGGTGCTGAAATTGATTACTGCCCTTGGTGTCAGGGCCCTTGCCTGAAAATCGGAATCATCATCCTCATCTGTTGGCCATTCATGCTGCACAAGGAAATTTCCATCAACCTCCGTCAAGCTCCTTTTCTTTTCCTTACTGCCCCGCATGAGGTCAGGTCCTATGTTTGGGTTACTCGTTTCTTGGTACGTCGTACGAAACTCGGGCTTACTGCCTATCGAGCCAAAGTTCGGCAGACAGGGTGAACCGGATCTATTCAGGTTGAACCCTGACCGTTGGTTGGGTGTCTCGTCCAGATCCAGGTTGAATTGCTTGCCACTGGTGCTTGTGTTTTGGTTTCTGCTTGTTTGTCTTTTACTTTGAATCACATTGTATAAGGTCTCGCTGTTGTTGCTGTTAACAACTTTGTTGTTCTCACTCATTTTTATTTTCTTGTGCTTAGGTACATCTAATCTGAAGCATCAACTATTTATGTGGTGAGTATATGGCTATGTCTCTATTGAGTTGAGAATCAAATGTATATACTTCCGCTATGACCTGTAGTATTAAGTTAGAGCAGACAAGTGCAGTTATGGTCTTGCTATATAACTAATTTATATCAAACCCTAACAAAATCATACTCATTGCCTTTTGCTGATTATGTCATTTAATAAAACTTGTGTCTGAGAATAAATTTTTTTGAAAAAAAATGAAAAAAAAAAATTTTTTTTTACTGTTTTTCGCCCCGTTGTCTATAAAACGTTACGAAATCTATTTTAAAATTCAAAACATTGTGATATTTTGTTTGGGATTGTGAATGCTTTGTACTGATGTTTCATGTTGCAAGGCTGATCATTCGTGTGATATCTTTGCTTACTGAAGATTATTGCTGATACAATTGTGTACTCACGAATATTTACATAACAAACAGTGCACATGATTTACGAATCTCCGAACCACTTTCTTTTATGACTTTGTCTAGGTCTTACAGAACCTTGAGTATCAGGTTCGAAACATAAGTCAAAAAATTGACTTAGTAAATGAATTCATAATTGAATGAGATGAAAGAATAGCTAAATATATAGAAGTATTACTAAACAAAAAAAAAAAAAAAGTCGAAAAAAAGAGTACAAATCAAAATAATCTTTGTGGTGAAAGTCCACTCCCAACTATGATTTTTCTATTACTGATATTTCATCCTCTTCGGAAACATTTTTCTTCATTAAAGATCTTTCGTACTCCCAGTAAGGCTGTTTTTTCATGACATACTGCAGACACAAACTGCTGATCACGGTCAGAATACCCAGGAAGGTGAAACACCACCCAACGTTCCATGCGTCAACCATGTATGTGTACACAGCAACGAAGATGGCGGCCAGTTCACATCTTCCAAAGTTCAGCAGCGCAGCTGCGGATGAACCGGCGTCGGGGTGGGACTCAATGATGACCACTGTGGACATTGGGAGGATTCCGTTGGAGAACAACGAAGCTATCCCAACAAACAGCAGAACCAACCACAGGTCCTTGTTCTCATTGAGCAGCCAGCCGTACACAACAAAGCATGCTGAGGAGATGATCTGCAGAGGAGTGACGTAGTACAGTCTTGTTTTGAACAGGTTGAGCTTGTACTTGGGCAGCTCGGGATCAAAGTCCGGGTTGCTGATGCTCTTGGCTATGAACAAGTCGTGCTTGTGCTTCTGGACCCTGTAGCAGTAGTTCATCAATCTTCCGGAGCCCACGATGGAACACAAAGTTGGCAGGCCTATGGCCAGAAAGCACTTTCCTATTTCCAAAGTGCCCTTGTTGTAGTGTTTGTTGGCAAGAATGTGGGACATTGCAGTCATGGCAACTGTCCACTGTGTGAACTGAAGACCGGATGCAGCCAACAAGGCTATGACCTCAGGCTTTTTGATTATGAGGAAGGGTAGGAAAGGAGATGCCTTCTTTGGTGGCACTATGGACTGGGGGTACTCCTGCTTGTAGACTCTTGATTTCCAGTACTTGGTGTAGATGATGGGGGCTCTGTCACAAAGCCTTGAGGGCATTTTGTATCCATTACCAATATCTGTTCTGTCAGTTGAGGGCAAGCAGAAGAACGTCAGTATGAAGGAGGCCATGGCAAGAATGAACAGGTAGTAGAACATGGCCTTGTATGTGCCAAATCTTTCAGTCAGAGCTGCTGAGATGACAGGAGCAAAGGCCGATCCAAGGGACACCTGAACACCACCAACAATACCTGTGATCATGCCCCTGGCCTTCTTGGGAGCCAGGTCGGCACACACAGAGTTGTTGATGGAGATCACTGGGGAAATGGCAAAGGACTGGAAAAATCTGAGGGCAAACAACCCGTTGTAGCTCTTACACTGTGTTATCCCAAAGGACATCCAGCCATAAACCAACGCGCCCATGATGGTTGCGTTTCTCTTTGAAATAAACCGCGCATCAACAAAGTACGACACAATCGATGGCGACACACCTTGCACAACCGAGTACACCGTTATGAGAAGATCAACTTTCTGCGCAGACACATTGAAGGACTTCTCAACATCATTCAAACACCCAAACAGCGATGGCCCTGCGATGGTTGAGAGCAACCCAACACTGCCCAGAAGCGAAATGATGAAGTACATCTGAGGCTTTGGGATGCATGAGTAGGGGTAATCATGATCGTTGTCGTCCTTGTTGATTTCGTTTATTTCCTTGGTTTTTTCCGGTGCCATGCTTGGAAGGTTTTCCAAGGTGGATGTGGAGTTATTTTCATCTGTACTGTTGAGATCATCTGTCATTTTGTGTTTGTGGGTAATATCCAGAGGCATCTGTGTGTATGTGATTGGTTGTTTATGGTCAATTCATTAGTTTAAAAGCTGAAGAGTAAGTGATCATTATATTTATATATATATAGATCCATTCTTCCTACTATAAATAATATTACAATATTAAAAAAAAAAAAAAGAAAAGATTTGACAAAATTCCGATGATAGGTTTTTTGTTCATAAGGTATTTTTCTCCCTTGGTGCTCGGAGTTTAGAAAGCGGCTATTAGGTGATCAAAACTTAAACAGCTACGTATTTTCCCTTTTGGTGCACAGTGTCCTTTTTTTCCTTTTTTTTTCTTTTTGGGGCTTAACTACATATTTGTGTGTGTTAATTCCGGTTTGTCTTGGTGTCAGCGATGCTGATAAAAAAAAAGAAATCCCCCCCATTGGCTGGCAATCTCGCTTATAAGCCTTTGATTTGTTAAATTCCCAGTGGAAAAGGGTAGCGGGAGTTAACACTTGTTACACAAAAATGAAAAGAAAAAAAAAAAAATACTGGTTTAATTATTAAGAAATAAGTGTATGAGCGTATTTGTTATCTCCTGAAAAGATAACAGATTTCATGAAAAAAAAAAAGATAAAAAGAATAATATTGCAACGTATATAAAGAGTCTTTATGCCAATATTGGTTTCTGAAGATAGTGTATGATTATTCAAACAATTCATAATATCTTTAAGTGTACAAAAGATCTTCACGTAAAACTCTTAATGATATATGATTGTATACTTCATCAACCATATCAGATAAGGTATTCAATGTATATACACCACACAGGCCTTGTATAAAATGTCTATACTGGATCAAAACCTTAATGACTCACATGTGTCATCAGTGTGACTTATTTAAAGAATTGTTATTTCTCTTGTTTTTTTTTTTTTTTCTTAACTTTTTTTTTTTTTTTAAAACACTGAAAACTTCACATAAAAAGGAGGTAGAGGAAAAAATAAATAAAAAAAAAAAATAAGAAAATAAAAAGAAGACAAACACAAAATAAAGTCTAAAACTTGATATTACTCATCTCTGTTGTACTCATAGATCTTCAACGCTCAATCAACCAAACAACAAAATAAAGCAACAACAAAAAAAAATGAGCACCACTTCCATTCAAGATACAATGGTGTCAAATGCAGAATCAACAGAACTGGAATTGTCCAAGGAAGCCTCAAAAACCACCACTGAAGAAGTCGCCAATGAAAACATCAAGTCTCTCCTAACCAGCACTCAGCGCTACTTCATCCTAATGCTTGCAGTCTGCGGTGGCTTCTACTCCTCTCTTAGGCGGGCCTATAATGTTTCCTATGATGAAGCCTTTGGAAAAGTTCTTGAACAAGACTGAAACTGATCTCAACCTAGCAGTTTTGGTTTATTTCATTGGACAGGGTGTTTCTCCATCCGTGATCTCTACATTTGCTGATGTCCATGGGAGAAGGCCCGTGTGTGTCGTTTCCTTGCTCTGTTATGTTTGTATCACTATAGGTCTAGCCCTGCTACAGAACTACCCCACCTTAATGGTTCTGAGGTTTCTTCAGGCATGCAGTGTTTCAGGCCTCATTGCCATCAACTCAGGCATTGCCTCCGATGTCTCAAGTGTCCACAATAAGGGTAAGTACGTTGGGTTCACATCTGCGCTGACACTTTCTGGACAGGCGCTGGGCCCACTAATTTCCTGTTTTCTTCAGAATGATAGAATTGCTGGTGCATCATATGCAACTGCTTGGAGAGCTGTTTGGTGGTACCTGTCCATTGGAGGCTTTATATCGTTTGCATTGCAAGCGTTTTTCTTAATTGAAACCAACAAGGCAATTGTTGGGGACTTGTCAATCAAACCTGAAAAGTGGATTAACATGGCCCCATACACATTACTCATAAAAAGACAACTCCACTGGGATACTCCGAACCTACAATCAAGGGCCACAAAGAAAAAAGTCAACTTACTGAGATCACTGGAAATTTGCCTGTATCCAGAAGTGGCCATTGTCCTGTTCACATTTGGTGTCCAGTTTGCATGCTGGACTCTCAATCTTAATGCCATTTCCTCATTTCTAACTGCGGCTCCTTACAACTACAGCATCAAGAAAGTTGCATACATTTATCTAGCCCCCGGGCTGTCTGGATTGATTGGGTGTGTTTTATCAGGAAGAATCATTGATTACAACTACAGAAAGGAGGTTAAAATTTTCAGAGACAAAATATCATGTGGAAAGATTCCCGCTGATTCCACCTTCAACATATTCAAAGCTAGACTGTGGTCATCAATGCCCCAGAACTTTTTCTGCATAATAGTGTACTGCCTGTTCGGGTGGTCAATACACAACCACTGGCCAATTCCGGTGACAGTGACAATGTCAGCGTTGGGCTCTTACTGCTCAATGTCATCGCTTGCTTACTGCTCGTCTTTGTTGTGCACACTGTTCCCATTGGAAACCTCATCTGCAAATGCCTCCTACAACCTGATAAGATGCCTGTTGGCGGCACTCTTCACCGCAGTGTTTGACAAAATGAACAAATCCATAACAGTTGGGGGCACATTTTCTTTGCTCTGTGGAATAATGCTTGCCTTGAATATAATCATGTACATTCCCATGTACAGAGGTATGCAATGGATGGAAAAGAGGAAAGGTTAAGCTGTCTATGTACTTTTTTTTTTTTTTGTTTTTTTAAAAGAAAATTTGCAACTCAAAGTAAATAACAATATATATATTTGTGTTACATACCCAAACGATATCAATTACCATCAACACCGAGTATCTTTTTACTTTCTATAATCAGTTTTTCCAAGTTTTTACTAACGTCAGTGAATGCCTGTGAAAAAGCCATTCCATGAACAAGCTCGTCGTTGGATATATCCTGCATTTTCCTAGCAAGTAAGCCTTCCTCCGCGTGTGTCTCCAGCAGTGCCATCTTGTCGTAAAGCTTTTTTCTGGACAGGATGGTGTTTGGAAGGAATGCTGGAAGCTTGCTGTTGCTCTTGAAGCTGTTGCTCAAAAGGAAGAAGTTGTAGCAGCACGATGAAACGGAGCTTATTCTGAAAGTCGACAAAAACAGTGTCATGTCCATATTCAGGTCTGCGTTGTACACGTCAAAGAACTGGACCTCCTGTCTGGCCTGGATCAGGTTTTCCAGAATTCTCTTACAGATGCTGACCACCTTCAAGTATTGGGTTTTGTCCAGTGGCTTGTGGAGGAATGAGCGGCGCTCAATCATGGACTTCAAAATAAGGTTTTCCAGCTTGATGACTTCCCTTGTTGTTTTCAGTTCAAGCGCCATGGAGAACTCATTGTCAAGAACAGTTGTTACGTCTTTGTGGTCCTTGTACAGGTATCTATCAACGATCAGCTGGTAGTCGTCACCAAGATGCTTGATGACACTTGCCACAGACTCTGTGATCTTGACATATGTGTTTTTTGGTTCCAAAACCCAGTTGATCCAAACAGAGGACAATGTTGCTATAAACAGTCCCAGGGAGGTGACCCATGAGTCCTTCCATACAATGCTCAAGTGTGTTGAGAACTTATCATCATTGTGGATCAAGTGGTAGTCGTTCATGGGTGCGCAAACAATAATTGTGAATGTCAACAGCAGGATGGTGCCGTTTTTTGAGTACTGGTGGTTGAACAGAAGATGACTTGCAACCAAAGCCAGCATGGCGGACAGCCAGCACACTATGTAGCTGCTGCCAAACGGCTTCATGACATTTGCCACAAAGCCAAGGAAACAACCCACAAAGCACGTTAAAAGTCTCAAAACAACAATCTCAAAGCCCCCAATGTTGTTCTTGTTGTTAAGTACATGGAACATCAGTGCGCATGTGTAAAGCTGATAGTGAGAGAACCACTCAAAAGACTGGAGCAGCCAGGCAGGAAGCAAAAAGAATGTCAGCACAAAGCTCACCTTCAGCCCGTACCACAAGCTGTCATTCAAAACCATGGTCTTGACCCTCCACAACAGGTATCTCAAGTCGGAAACACTTGTCTTGCTTCTGAAGTCATGGCTGGAAGTGGCCCGTATAAAGCCCAAGTCATCAATGAACCTGTTTCTGCTGATCCCATCCAGCATGGTCTTTCTGATTTTCAGGCTGCCTGGCGTGTTTGTGAACCTTGTGTTCGATGCAATGAACTTCGACGTGTATGTGTTGTATACCTCGTCCATGATCCTTTCCGTTTCCTGTATGGCGTGGACTGTGTCGTACTTATCGCCTGAGCCCTGGTCAGCCTGGCATTGTCTGTACAATGTTCTCATCGCAGTGTTAAAGGACAGTGCTGGGGTTTGGAGACTCAACTTGGAAATCTTTGCAACTTGATATATGTCCTGAATGTCCAGGGACAATGCAACCAGGTGCTTAGCTATGGCTTTGATGCATTTGATCAAAAGCAACCCATTTGTGGTGTCAATCGATATTTCCAGCTTGCTTTCATTCAGTCTTTCGATAATATCAGATCTTTCGTACTTTTCATCAATGGTGGCCGTGATGGTTTCCAAGTTTGCTGTCAATGACTTCTGCAATATCAAGGTTTCATTGTTTATCTTTTGAGTGTTCTCATTCAAAAATAGCGATGTGCTTTTGAACAGTTGCTGCATCAAATCCAAGCATTGCTTCAAGTCATCTTTGAAAACAACACCAAGCTGACTATTCTTGGAGTAGAAACAGGAGTAGTATCCTTCCTTCAAAGCCATTGATCTGATCAAAGTGGTCAACACCACCATGTGGTCTCTTACTAGCTTGAGCTGGTTGCTGTTGAAATGGGTGAACTTGAAGACCCTACCATGCTCTGCAAACTCGTTGATGAATCCAAAGTTCTTGATATTGAACAAATCCTGCTTGAACCTCAACACGCTGTCGTACTGATCACCAGCATTATTGATCATCTCAAAGAAGTTACCCATCTTGTACAAACTAGCATTGTAGGAGTCCAACAGAGCTTGGTTGTTGTACTCAGGAAAAACCAGCAAGCTTGTGCATAGCGACAAAGCCAGACCAATGGCATATGGAACGGCAAACGGCCACACAACACCACTCCAGTCTCTGTGTATGGAGCCAATGACTTTGATTGAAACACCGGATTTGAACAAGTCCCTTTGAAGGTCTATCGAGTGGTAGTAGATGGTGGCTATCAAAAAGGTTATGCCAACATACAGCAGTCTTCTGAAGGTGTTAGAAAGCCAGTACGAAACAATCGTGGCCATGAACATGCTCAGCCACAAAAGCGCGCCTGACCCGTGGGTGTTGTTGACCAAAGTGATGTTCGAGGTTGCCACAAAGAGAGCCAATAACGACCATGACAGTCCAAGCAGCCCACCCACAATGGCCTGCAAGGTGATTTCTATCTGCACTGAAAAAAAGTGGGCAGGATGGTGGATGACGACTGCCAAAGGGAGAAACCAAACCAGAGATGCGTCTTTTGAGCCGTTGGCAAGCCACGCACGACACTTTGGAATTGAACACAAAACCATGGCAATGAAGTAGGCCAACGAAAACTTCAGAATCCTGAACCAATTGTGCTTGAAAAGGTACACCTGTCTCTGCACAAAGGACACTGTCTTGTGCTCATCCTCATCAAAGGATAAAATGTTCAAGAACATCCTGTTTTGACTTTCTAGCAGTCTGTGTTGGTACTCTCTGATATACTCGTCTTGTTCCTCATTCAGAGTTGATACTGATGAGTTATTGGTTTTTTTACCAAAGGCGGATGAATCAGTATCATTTGTTTCAACGTACAGCCCCTCAAAGTATCCCTTTCTGGTTTCCCTGAACAGTTCCAGCTCATCCTCATTGATCACCTGGCTGATAGATTTTTCGTGGCTATCCTGCTGAGCCAGGAGTTGCGGATGGACCTGCTCACCGTTGGGAGTGTTCTCCCCCATCTCTGAACCGGTGGAGAGCTGGGGGTCATCTGCATCCCCATTGCCCTCAATGAGTGGCTTCATGCTGTTCATCGGCAATGCATCTTGCAGTTGCAGTCTTGAGTTGAATGTTCTGAATAAGGAGTTGGGCATGGAGGAATCCTTTTCATAGGATTCAGAGGAGCTTTCAGGTTCCACTTTTGCCTTGGAATGGCCCTCTTTGAAGGAGGACAAAACACCAGACAGTGAATGGTATGAATCCTTGAATTTGTTTTGGTAGCCTAATTCATCATCAGAAAGATTCTTTAGTCGCTTGTCAACTATTTCATTATTCATTTTTGGAGCCCTGTATAGTTAATTTAGGAGCAGCCTTATCGGATGTATACTAGTTTGAACCAGAAAAACGAAAGAAAAAAAAAAAAAAAAAGAAGATTAGGTTCAAAGTTGCTTTGGGAAAAGGCTATGTTGGAGATAACTTATTATATGAATCACTTAATGATCACTTTTTGAAAAAAACATCCTTCTTTTTGTAGTTCTGAACACAACAGTATTTCTGTTCTTCTATAATAACAAGGATATGAGTGGATATGCTGTGACGACATTTCCAAAAAGAAAAAAAAAAGAAAAAAAAGAAGGAAAAATGAATTGTATGGAAATGTCGCTCGTCTTTTTTCAAAGTTGTAGAATGCCACTTTATTTTCTTTCGTGAAAGAATTGTGACTTCCTAAAAAGGAAAAAAGCATCACTGAGACCCCCTCTTGACTTCCTATTTAGGAAGTTGAGCTCCGCATGGATACGTGAGTTTTTTTTTTCCGGAATTCTTTTACAAAAAGCAGGGCAAGTTTTGTTGACATTCCGCGGCAAAGAAATTCCCAATTTTTTTTTTTCTTTTTTTTTATAAACGATGGAAGCATACTCGTTTGTTAAGTGTGTTATGCTTGGTCGCTGTTCAGTCCTAAAATGGAATAGATTTGATCAAAACCGGGTTTAGCACTTCACTCGGCTTTAAAGTATCATCACAATACAAGTGGAAGCACATGAAAGAATATAACGTAATGGCGGGTTTTCAATAATGAGTTTTGAACTTATAAAAGAGTTGGCACTGCCACTTTCTCTAGCTCCAGAAACAGAGAAGAGAATATATAAAATCAGTCAAATCTTTGAGTTTGGCTTGATGGGTGTAAGAGGAGCTAGCACACAAAGCAAAGAGTAGTGAGTTACACACACTCTTGTCAAATCAATAGAGGGCCTTAGCTCCATTGAAATATGTCAAAAGATGTCAAACTTTATCCTAGGGCTATGCTGACTCCATGTGCACACATATTTGATATGCAAGCAATCGCTTTTCACTATAGTGAGCTTAGTGAGAGTGGATATCTTTTTGTGACTGGTCTGGCGGTAGCACACTTTTGGACAGCTCTTTAACCCGTATAATGTTTTTTTGTTTTATATAAATAAACAGGATGATTGTTTTTTAGTGCGTTTCTAGGGTAAGTTGAATCATGAATTTAGGAGAGAGGGCTCTTTTAAAAGATAAGCATCATAAAAGAAATTTCAAAGCACTGCAAACGTTATCAGGTGTTGCCAGCATTAGTTGGATTTAATTCATGAAAGTTCATATGAATTATCTGCTGGCGTACTCAAACACTAAAAGCAAACACGCCTTAGTTTAGTAAAAGAAATGATTCTTACCTGTCAGAATGATCAAAGCTGACATTTGACTCTAATCGCCGTCAAACAGCCGCTTGATGATTTATTACAATACATTACATCTTCCTGCTTTAAATGTGCTATACAATCATGAAGTGAGATGTTTAATGATGTTGAAATCTTAAAGTTCTGTGCATTTGTATCTTCTCACTTAGCAAAGCAGAAAAAACAATGTGCTTCTTTGCTTGGTTTAAATGCTATAAAGGATAATGTCGTGTATAGGGAGGTTTATTTGTTATATCCGACTATGTAAATCTGGAATTTAAAAAAAAAAAAAAAAAAATAAAGAAATTTGGCAGCTTCCAAATCAGGAAGTGGATTTTCAAATTGAAAACAAGAGAGCCGTTGAAAAAAATGTGTCATTTTCCGGAATATCCGCCCAAAAACGGGAGTTTCAACAGTCAATAAAAAATATTACGTTTTTTAGAAAAAACAAACCCTTAACTCAACAAACCTCCATCGGAAATGCCGGTCTAAGCTGTTAGTTTTCCTTAGCTGTTTTCATATAAAACGTGTTTCTGAAGGTAAACCATTTAAGAAAAGTGCTTAGGAAAAGTACTGGAAATTTTTTAGAAAAAAAAAAACAAAAAACTTGCAATCCATGAAACAGACGTCAAGGTAAAATTCCTTTGTCAGATCATTCGAACCTAAAAGTTTTCCTAACGGCGAATCTCATTTCGCTGTACAAAAAAAAAAAAAAAACAAACCTTCTTGGGAAGCGGAAGTTACCCGATCACGGGGTTTAGCTTCCTTTTTTTTTTTCTTCCACCAATGCCAACTAAACGCAACAAGCATTGGTTGACACGACCAGAAGACAATCCACACACTTCCAGTATCAACGACAAGGGTATCCAATGTTGAAGTAAAAACAAGCCCAACTGTGAACTCTTTATATTGTTTTTAATTTTTATTGCTGAAGCCTTAGTTAAAAAACTTTATCAGAAAAAATAAAATAAAAAAAACAAATGGATATATTAAAACCTTATACAAAAGGATCATCAGATTTCATTTTTTACATTTAGGTACAAGTAAAACCCAAGAATAAACAAGCATCAATTTTTTTCAACATATATATCTATTGAGAGGCACATTGAGCACCACCAGCACCACCGTGAGTTTGGTAGTACTCTTCTTCATCGTCCTCGTCGTAGGTGTTGTTGTTTCTGCTAGAGCTTTGGTGTTGGCTGGAGTATGTGCTTAGTGTACATTCCTCAACCTTGGCGTTTGCTGGAATCTTGGATTCCTTGGCTGGTGGCAACAGAGCAGCGATCTGCTTCAAAACATCGTTGCTGGCAAATCTGTCCTTAGGGAACTCAACATCGAACTTGATGACCAAGTGACCGAAGCCACCGTACTTCATCGGCATACCCTTGCCCTCAACAACCTTTGTGGTGTTTGGAGCAATGACTTCGCCAGGAATGATGTCAATGGATAGATAGCTGCCGCTCAAGTGCTTGACGTTGATCTTACCACCAGTAATGGCGGTGACCAATGGGATTGTGGCTTCGTAGATCAAGTTGTCGCCGCTTCTCTTAAATGTTGGGTGATTTTGCTCACTCACAACAAATATGCAGTCACCAGTGATGACACCAGGTTCTTGAGAGGCTTCGCCCTTGAAAACAATTCTTTCACCGTTTTTGGTTCCTGGCGCAATCTTGACTTCCATGACCTTTCTGTCATCAACAACCTTCTTACCTTTACAAGCTTTACAGGCCTTAGCTGGGTTGATGATTTCACCGGTTTGGGAACAGGCTTCACAAGGAATTTGATATCTTTGGATCATTGGACCCATTTGCTTGGTGACCATCTTGATACCATGACCGTTACATGAAGTACACTTCTTAACAGCATCCTTTGGACCACCCTTTCCGTCACATGACTTACACAAGATCTTTCTGGTTAGGGCCAACTTGCTTGTTTTACCCTTGTACAGTTCTTCAAGAGTGACTTTCATGTTGTGAACAATGTCTTCACCCTTTGGCGGGCCTCTAGGTCTTGAGCTGCCACCACCAAAGAACTGGGAGAATATATCGTCAGGGAAGCCGCCAAAGCCACCTTGACCACCTGGACCGTTCTTCAAACCATCCTTACCGTAGGAGTCATAAAGCTCTCTCTTTTCGGAGTCAGAAAGAATCTCATATGCAGCAGACATTTCCTTGAACTTTTCAGAGGCCTCCGGAGTGGAGTTCTTATCAGGGTGGTACTTCAAGGCACCGATTCTGTATGCCTTTTTGATTTGAGCATCTGTGGCGTCTGGAGAAACACCCAAAATATCGTATAATTCAGTTTCCGCAACCATTGTTGTTATTTATGTTATGTTAATAGATTATTGTTAAAGAAGGGATGTTGGCAAATCACAAAAAAATAATAGGATCTTTAGTGCTAAATGAGAATGTAATATTGATGAATGAAATAGACTTTAAGAAAATCAAAAGAATAATATTGGTAGAGTGTTTGAGTATATTACCTGTTATATTATTTGATCAATGGGGAGATTTTCTCTCTTCCTTTTCTCTTGTAATTACTTAATTGGCTTGAAGAGTTATCACAAGCATGATGAAGAATAAACAATTTCAAAGAGTCTTTATATTAATATTTGATTAAGAATATCCTATGAGTAACATCTTTCAATAAAGGCACTGAAAATACTCGTGTAATTTTTATACTTCTTTTTTGTTGTTTTTTTCACCAGAAAAAAAAATAAATATACTAAGAAACCACAATCCATTGATTCATCGATATTATTTTTTACAGTGTACGCTTTTGATTTTTTTTTTTTTTTTGGGTCAATTTTTTCCAACAACCCACATTGATTCAATAGATTCTCCAAAATGGAAAATTCTGAAAAAAAAAAAAAAAAGCTAATAAATGCGGCAAAAATACAAAAAAAATACCAATATAGAAATGTCTTCTTAAAGAGGAAAAATAAAATTAATTAAGATAAAAAAAAAAGAAATGTTCGTGGATACATTAGAGAGTGGTTTTATCTCCGTCTAAGAGTCAGTTTCAGGAAAAAAAAAAAAAAAAATAACAAAAACGCGGCTAATCATTTACAATCCGTTATCAATACATAACAATCCATTAATCCAAAAATAAAAAAATTTAAAAAGATAAACACAACCACAAAAATACTATGAAACACTCCTTTGATAACCTTATCTGGCCTTCAACACTTCATCTGATCAACAAAGACCCATTGAAGTACGTTCAGATATCTACTGCTAACAGGTTCTTCGGAAGACTGATTTCTGTTACTAGAAATACAGCAGTAGCATTGGCCTTAATTTACTACACAACTTTCAACTATCTTCTTCCCAACATTGAAAAAATAAATCATCAAAGATCTGCTTTGTGCATACAGAATGTTCTAGAAACCAGAAATCTTCTCAAAAAACTACAGGCCAAAATCAACGACATAAACCAAATCTCCATTGACAACAATGTTCTGTCCATATTGTACATTGACAGTTTGAACTCAAATGTGCTTAACTTGCTGAAAAGACTCAAACAAAGTGCGTCCTTTTCTTTGGACAATGACGTACATGAAATCGACAACGAAATTCAACTCCTAACAACGAAAATCAACACGCATATACTTTCATAAGATGTACCTATATATTTTAACTTTTGGCACGTACCATACTTTCTGCTATGTTTGCTTTATATACAAGGCGATTTGACTTTAATTTTCAGACAATTTGGCTCTTCTTTTCAACAGCTTCTCATCTTTCTTCAGTCTCTCGGCCAGGTGTTCAGGTCTGTACTTGTCCACGGACGATGAATTCAGTATCTTGAGAATGGCCTTGACAGGAAGATTGTACTTTTGAGATATGGCGTCAAGATCCAGCTGTGGCTTTTTCAACGTTGGATCCTTCATGTGGTTGTTGTTGTAAAAGTCAATTTCACTTTGGAATTCAGCGTGGAAGTTCTGCTGTATACCTTTGATTTCTTGAATTTCCGCCAATGTCAACTTAATATTTCCATAACGTTTATTTCCCTTTCTGGCGCTTGCTCCGCGTCCTCCGTTTTTGAACGTTGATATTTTCTTCTCCACAATCAAATCAAACTGCTTTGGACTCAGAAAATTCATAAGCTTCTTTCTCACAAACTGGTCTGCATTGATTTTAATTTCCACTCCATCTTTGAAAACCACACTTTTCCCTGATATGTAGCTGTGTGTGTACTTTCTCGAGTCAACTGGGGTATAGTTTCTCCATGAGAACTCATTGCAAGCTGTGTAGATCACCTTTGGATCCCAGGTGTAGTGCAAAGGAATTCCGTGTTTGTCCTTTGGTATGCGCTTTTCTGAATAAATCCTCTCTTTCATCGGTTCATCCAAAGTCCCTGTGTTTTCAAGACTGTAGTAATTCTCATTGGTCGGCAGCGTGTCTTCCTTGTCAGGAACATGGTCCAGGCTCAGTGTTTGGCTTGCGTATCTGTACTTCTCATCAAGCTTCTCGTTTTCTTCTCGTAATTTTTCAAACAGCTCATTCACCTTGCCACCCTCGACTATTTTCTTATGCTCGCTGATAAGTTTGTTTCTATGTACATTAACAATCGTTCTTTTGGAGAGCAGTGAGTTTTTTAGATTAGCAAAGCCTTGTTCAAAATGACAAAGCCCTCTTTGAAGTATCATATTAAGCTACTGTGTGGTATATAAAGGCTTAGGTCTTTTGCTATTTACCTTTCTTTCTTTTTTGCAATTATTTTAGCTGAATATGATTTGAAATATGTTAACGTTGATAAATGAGTGAAAAAAAAAAAAAAAAAAGAAACTCAAGTAGCCGGACATGAGTCTTTTGAAAATAAAAACTGAAAACTTATCACTATGTATTTTTTCTTTCATACAGCTGCATTGCCTACATAGATAGCTAGAATCAATTCTTAATGATTTGATAGTGTAGCTACATTGGCTTGAAGCTAAAAGCTCAAATTTTCTATTTAAATATATAAAATGAAAAGAAGCCTTGTATGAAGTTTTAATTTATCTGGTAGCATTTTAAGTATGAAGTACCTTTGTGTGTGTGTTCATGGACCTCTACACAGCTGATTGGAGTAAATCTTATATCCGAAATAGTTACACAGCAACGCGCACCCACCGTCTTTTCCCCAAAAAAAAAAAAGCCAAAGCATATTTTACAAACAACACATCAACATGTTATTATTAATAAATGAATCTGTATAAACAACAATATTATCAAAAGGAGTTTGAAAACCTGTAATAGCAAAGTAGTGACTAAAGGACTAGGCTTTTTAAATTTTTATTTTTAATAATAACAAACCCTAAAAAAATATATAAACTAACATGATATCTGATGACGAATTGTACAACCTTAGTTTGAAGTTTGGTATATGGCTATTCGTGCTAATCTTAGCATACGGATTCCTACAAATAAACTTTTTAAGTGAAAATAAAGAAAGTGAAGTAATAGATGAACCTGAAAGAAGCATGAAAATTGATAACGAGATAGATGATTTGATAAAGAAGGAATCAAAAAAGAGTAAGAAATAGAAATATATATATGAAACATTATATATCCCTTGTTTAAGGTCTAAATGTCACCAAAATCGCATACTCCTGCTAAGTATTTGATATCAAAGGATAAAAAAAAAGTACTCAAAATAAAATAATGTATATTGAATTATTTGGTTACAATTGAAATTACAAATCTTCTAATTTTTTTTTTTTTTTTTCCAAGTTGCTTATATATGAGATAAATATACATACAAAGTTCAATTCAGGTCACACTTAGTTGTAGAAAACAAAAGAGGCAGTACCAGAAGTCAAAGCAACAGTACAACCATCAGTACCGTCGCCGTTGTAGACACCGTTTTCGTAGTAACACTCACCGTTCATGTTGGCACCGTCATTGGCAACGATCTTGACAGAGTAGTTTGGAGCTTCTCTGTTGTTTGGGTTTGGAATCAAGGACAAGTATGAGATACCACCACCGGAGCTGACCCAACCAGCACCAAAATTCAATGGGGCCCAGTTACCAACACCGGAGCCGGATTCACCCCAGATACAACCGTCCTCGTAAGAAACACCAGCATTGTTGACGTAGTATTGAGCAGAGGTCAACTTACCTTCCCACTTGTAGTAGGATTCTTCGTTGACAACGGTTAATGGCAGAGAGCTGCCGGCTTCAACGTAGGTTGGGATGACCATGTTTTCAGTACCTGGGTAGTCAGTTCTACAGATGGCAACAGCCTCGTTCAGGTTGTTGACAGCATATGCAGCATCAACACCCCACTCACACAGGTAGTCAGAGTCGGTGTTGGATCTGTACAAGTAACCATTCTTACAGTACAAACCACCAACGGAAACACCGCTGCTTGGCTGGTCAGCTGGCCACTGGGTCTTGGACATACCTGGCTGACAGGCATAGGAACAGTAGGTACCGTCTCTACACTCACCACCGGTGGAGTTGTCGTCAACCTTCTCAATACCGGACCAACCACCAAAGCCTAGCCAGTCAAGGGCAATGACACCGTTACCAGCTGGGAAGTCAGAACAGGCAATGGTACCATCAGTGAAGGTTTCACTTGGACCACTGTAGTTGCTCAAGTCACCGTAGATTCCATTGGAGGATGAAGAAGATGAAGAGCTTGGAGTGCTGGAGGTACTGGAAGCAACATATTCACTTGAGGAAGAAGTGGTTGGGGCAACGTACTCGCTTGAAGAGGAAGTGGTTGGAGCAACGTACTCACTTGAGGAAGATGAGGTGGTTGGAGCAACGTACTCACTTGAGGAAGATGAGGTGGTTGGCGCAACATACTCACTGGAGGAAGATGAAGTAGTTGGAGCTACATAGGTGCTTGAGGATGAAGTGGTACCAACCAAGGTGGTGGTTGAAACATCAGAAGCAGTGAAGGTTGAGCTTGGGCTTTCACCGGAGTCAGCGGTAATAGCAGTTGGGTTGCTAGTACCAACGGTGACACCATCAGAGTTAACAGTAACGGTTTCGTAAACGTAGTCAATTTCAATGGCTCTTCTGTCGTGCTTGTGCTCAACATCAGCAGATACTAAAGCAGCTGAAGTGGCTGCGGCAATACTTATAGTACTCAATTTCATTTTGATCAATGGGCTGTTTTCAATATTTCAAGTGTAGATTATGTTCAAAACAAGTAATAAGTTATTGTTTATTATTATTATTTTTTGTATTAAGGAAAGTAAATAGTTGGAATTAGTTAATTATATGGTGTCTCTGCTGTTTTCTTTTTTATTTAGAAAAAATCAATAAAAAGGTTTCTTGAAGAACAATATAATATGGTTGTTTATTAATAATAATAGAGAAGTTGAAAATTTGAATAATCTGTCTTTGGTTCTTATCTACTTTTACCTAAATACCTTATAATACATGTATCTTTTGATTTCACAAAACTGATCTAAAATTACTAAATTTAAAGGGATAAATAAACACTTTGATTAATAGTTTTTATTTTAAAAATAAAACTAATAGTAGAACTCAGCTTTCAATATAATACTAAAAAAACTTTTTCAAATTATTAAGAAAATTTTTTCTTGCTGTAAAAATGTATAAATTCTAGGATAAACGTAGCTTAACTATAAAGAAACATTCTCGAGTGTTTATTTTGGTTTATTTTTTTTTTTTTTTCCAGTGGTGAAAAAAAAACGCAGCTAGGTGTAAACAAACTTAACGTTTTTACTGTGTTCCCTTTTTTTTCACTGCGAAGAGAAAAAAAAAATACTATATAATTTCCTATTTGGGTAATCTATTTTACACTAAAATCATTCGTTTACCTCATGTTGGCTTCACACGCGTTTCAAAGCAGATGCATCCGAAAAAAAGCAGCACATCACTAATGAATACATTTCCCGCTGGGTCCTTAGACAAAACCGCACAAGATTATACAAATCAAAATATTCTAAACAGATGAATTGCTGTCCATGCACATGACACTCGGACATAAGGAAAGCGCTACAAAACAAAAATATCATATCTATTTTTTCTCATATATCATGAGCCATCGCCCTAATCAAGTGTTGGTAAACTCAAGTCTTTCATGACTTGCTCCTTCTTAACCGCCTTGAAAATCGGATTCAACTTGAACTTGATGGCAAATCCCCATTCTAATATCTTGTATGGAATAAATGCCATGACAAATCTTACCAAAGTGACCTTGGATCCTCTCCAAACATCAACTGGATCACTTTCTCCTGTTTCCAATCCTTGTATGTCATCGATAATAGAGCCACAGTATTGTTGGACAGACATTGGTTTGTTGTGCTTGGCCATTTTTTGTCTATATTCAAACGCCTCTTTACCTTCTTTGAAGTTGAAACAAGAGCTTTCAGGTAAACTTCTGGTATCAGCAATATCGGTATCAACTCCTCCTGTGATGACATTCAAGACTTTGACTCCAAACGGCTTCATTTCTAAGTGCAACACTCTGGCGTAGGCATGAATGGCGGCCTTTGTTGCTGAATAAACGGATCCAAAAGGCATCAGACCAACACCAGCCAATGACCCGGTGAATGCAATGATCCCTCTGGCCTCAATAATCAAAGGACCAAACTCTCTGCACATGTCTATAGGCCCGTATACGTTGACCTTCATGGCTTGGTCCAGATTTTCGTGCGAAACATCAAATCCAGGAAAAGTGCATGATTGGCCTGCATTGTTGTACAGCAAATCCAAACCACCCTTGCCTTGTAACTTGTCATAAACAACTTTCTTGGCCTTACGTATCTCCTCTACTTTCGAAACATCTATCTGTAAAGGTATGATGTTGTCCTCACCAAGAAGGTCTTGAAGCTCTACCAGGTTTTGCTTTCTTCTGGCACATGCAAAAACTTTGTAGTTCAGCTTCTTGACCAGTTGAATGGAGAGTTCGTATCCAATTCCAGATGAAGCACCAGTAACCAATGCATACTTTTGTTTCTGAGTACTCATTTTATGTATTTGTGTAGTTTTTTTTATTTTAAGTATTCTTTTGGTAGGGTTGTTATGAATCTGTTATTCTTTTTCCTTTAAAGTATTGATTGTAAAAGATAACGAGCATTTCATTCTTCTCCTTTTTTTTTCGAAATTTACGGAAACGAGATTTTACAAGAATTTCAGAAAAATTTCTTGGTTTTCATCACTTCAAATTACCGGGGTTAAGCACACTAAGTGCTCATGACTGTTAAAACTAAAATAGTTTGAATTTAGTTTACAATGGATAAGTATGAAGCAAAACCTAGTTAGAAAAAAATTAAGTAAACAGCATTGCTGATATGAGATATATAGATTGAAAAATGTCTTAGAAGATCACAATATTAAGTTTCTTTAAATTGATTTACTTTTTCCGAAGTATTAAACGATACTAACTTGGGGGTAATTAAAGAATTGAATATCAAGTCCTATTTTTGAAAAATCACTATGGAAAGGCGTTGATTGAAAATACAAAAGTACAAAAAAACAAAACAATAGTTATACTGCCTGAAGCAATCTGATTGGATTAGTTATGAATCAGGCCGCAAATTCATACTTTTATACACTGGTCTCTTAAGCGACAACACATTGAGGAATGATGACCCAAGATGGACCAGTCCAGAAGAAACCGTGGAAGTCCTTGTTTTCAGATTCAGATTCTTTTGGAGATTGAGAGGCGTAAGTAGAAGATTGCATTTATTAAAGTGGTAGTTGAGTGTTGATGAGTTAGTGTTTGGATGGTTCCTATTTAATATTATTCTTCTACAAATTCATTCAACTTAAATTTATGTTTCAATCTCTTGAAAACATTCCATTATATAGTTTTCAGATTTGTTAAATGCTGGTTTCAAATTAAAGCTTTGTCCATTATTCAGGCTTTCCATTTCTTATGCGGAGCAATGATTTGCTGTGAAATCTATCAAAACACTTGTTTCATTAGTCTGGAAAATTACCTTTTTTGGGTATATCAGTGTATTGATTAAAATTTCTATAGCCTCTTTCTGCCGGTGTCAACATCAAAAATAAGAGGATTAACGGATATGCTTACATGATTTATTTCCTTTTATGGACCTGTCAGTCAATATTGCTCTATCTTCTATTGTTAAATTTGCAATTCGAATAAAGAAGGTGCATTAAGTCAATGTATTCATACATCTTTTGTTCTTTGGGTCAAATTGCTTTTAGAGGTTAAAAAAAAAATAACTAAGTACTCCTTTTTTTAAACCATGTAATCAGCTTAGGTTCCCAACATATTGCAATACAAATGCAAAGCAAAACTAACATAACTATCATTTTTTAATTCTTTTTTTTGTTTTCTTTCATAAATAAATAATATTTGAATATATAGGGTTTATTCTTAAATTTCATAATCTTCTTAATCTAGTGGTGTAAGGTTTTCCCTTCTCATTAATAAAAAGAAAATCATCTAGGAGAAGGCCTTTTCTAAGAATTCTTGTTCTTGTGCAACATGCAATGGCTTGTTACCAGCTGCAACAGAACCACTTGGATCTCTACCGGCATAAATAGGAGCAACATCCGCGTACTTGGTTTCACCTAAAACAACTTTCAATCTTGGCTCAACATATGACCAACAACCCATGTTCATTGGTTCTTCTTGGCACCAAACAATCTTTTCCAAGTTCGGATAGCTGTCCAAGGCTTCCTTCAATTCCTTGAATGGGAATGGGTGCAATTGTTCAATCTTGATGAATGTAGTATCCTTGTTGCCCAAGTCTTCTCTCTTCTTATGTAAAGCTGTGTATACCTGGCCACTTAACAATATAACCTTCTTGATGTTTTCCTTGGATTCTAGCTTGCCTGATTCAATCAAGTCATCTTCTTCAATAATCCACTTGAAGGAACCTTCGGAGAATTCAGATAACTTGGACTTGGCCAATGGATGTCTCAATAATTGCTTTGAGAATAGTATGGCTAGTGGCTTTCTGAATTGTCTATGTTGTTGTCTTCTCAATAAGTGGAATAGATTGGCTGGAGTTGTTGGATAAGCAACTTGGAAGTTACAGTCTTGATGTTGTCTTTGTAACTTTTGTTCACTTGGGAAGTATCTTGAGTCCTCATCAGCCAATTGTAAGAATCTTTCGATTCTAGCGGAAGAGTGTTCTGGACCTTGTCCATCATAACCATGAGGTAAAGACAACACCAGTCCAGTTCTTTGCTTCCACTTTTGTTCAGCACCGGCAATGAATTGATCAATCATGACTTGAGCAGTGTTAGCAAAGTCACCAAATTGAGCTTCCCACATAACCAAGGCGTTTGGAGAGGTTAGGGAGTAACCATATTCGAATGCCAAAACACCATATTCAGATAAGGAAGAGTTAGAAATGGAGAAATCTTCAGCATCTTCAGTCAATCTTTGCAATGGAATGTAAACATTCTCAGACTTTTGATCATGTAGAACAGCGTGTCTTTGAGAAAAAGTACCTCTTTCAACATCTTGACCAGAAACTCTAACATGGTATCCCTCCAACAATAAGGAACCGAAAGCCAAGGCTTCACCAGTGGACCAATCAATACCTTCACCAGTTTCAACAGCTTTACCTCTATTTTGCAAGATTCTTTTCAAGTTCTTGTGAACCTCAAAGCCATTTGGCCATGAGGATATTTGTTTACCAATTCTCTTCAAGGTTTCCTCATCAACCTTAGTTGGTTCATGTGGTAAGATCTCAGTGGCCAATTCCTTAGGAGATTTGAAACCTTCCCAAGGAGCAGTCAACCATTCTCTAGAAGATGGCTTGTATTCTTTACCCTTTTCAAAGGCTGTTTCAAACATTTCCCAAACCCACTTTTTGTGAGCATCGATTTCTTCAGTAGCAAAAGAACCTTCAGCAATTAACTTATCAGTGTAGACATCCAAGACACTCTTCTGCTTTGCAATTCTTTGGTACATGAATGGCTGAGTAAAAGAAGGCTGATCAGTTTCATTATGACCATGCTTTCTCCAACCGACAACATCAATGATAACATCGGTGTGGAAAGTTTGACGGTACTCAGCGGCCAAGTTGAAAACAAAGGTAACAGCTTCAATATCATTGGCATTGACATGGAAAACAGGAGCATTGAAGGCCTTGGCAATATCAGATGGGTAAGGAGTGGATCTGGCAAATCTTGGATCAGTTGTGAAACCAATTTGATTATTGGTGATGACATGAATGGTACCACCAGTGGAGTACTTTGGAAGTTGAGTCAAACCCATTGTTTCATAAACAACACCTTGCCCAGCAAATGCGGAATCACCATGTAATAAAACAGGTAGGGCCTTCTTGTGATCTTTGGCGTCACCCTTATAATGCTGAATGGATCTGGTTCTACCCAAAACAACACCATCTTGGGATTCTAAATGGGATGGGTTGGCAACAAGAGATAAGTTGACAAACTTTCCTGAAGTGGTTGGTCTCTTGTAGTTCATACCCAAATGGTACTTGACATCACCTGAACCTTCATATTCATCAGTAGGAGCAGAACCCTTAAATTCAGAGAAAATAGATTCATTTGGCTTTCTAACAACATTGGATAGAACATTCAATCTACCTCTGTGGGCCATACCCAAAACAACATCTTCGATACCCAATTCAACAGCCCTGTCAATTAAAGTCTTGATACCTGGAACAACACCTTCTAAACCTTCTAAACCAAATCTCTTGTCGTTAGGAAACTTGGTGCTCAAAAAGGTTTCAAATTGGGAAGCCCAAGTTAATCTATCTAAAATTTGCTTCTTTTCGTCTATGTTGTACTGGTAAGGCTTTGGAATTTCAACCTTGGTTCTCAACCATTCACATTTTTCTTGTGATGGAATGTGTGTGTATTCAATACCATAAGATGAAGAGTAGGTCTTCTTTAGGTTGGTGACCAGCTCCCTTAAAGTCATCTTTGGCTTGGTAGCTGCAAAGTAAGGTAAAATACCTGGACCCAAAGAAATCTCAGTATCCAAGTCATGTTCATTGAAGCCATAGTGCTCCAATGTCAATTCCTTTGGAATCTTCTTGGATTTGTCATCAGCAAATGAAATTCCTAATGGATCAATGTGAGCTTGTAAATGACCCCTTACTTGATAAGCTCTGCATAGTAATTGTGCCTTTAAGTGTAACAACAAAGTTGGATCGTTACTGTCCTCTCTAGCATTTGAAATAGTAGCCTTTGGCTCTAAGTAAGATGTACCTACAGAAACTGACTGCAGAGGAGGAGCTTGAAAAGCCTTGGAGGCAGGAATGTGAGGATTCTTCATATTTTTGAAATAAGCATTCCAAGAAGCATGGACAGAGCTTGGATCTCTTACCCAGGACTCATACATTTCATCAATGTATGCTGCGTTGGAAGTGGACATAAAAAGATCATCGGAAGCATAAACTCTTGATTGCTTGTTGATTAAAATTTGTTTTGCGTTGTTAACAAGACCAGCAGTCTTTTGAATCACTGATTTATTGTTCACAGCTAATCTTTGGCTCAAGCATCTCTTGGAGATGATAATAGCTTTTTGACTCAACATTATTAAGGTAAGTACAAAAAAGAATTGTTTTTAGTGCGTGATCAGATTATATAACTGAAAACTGGAGTTTAAAATACTAATTAATAATATAAGCCTTGTGTTTGGTTATTTAGTTAAATGATTGTAGTCACAAATTAATCAAGTTGCTGTTTATACTCAGTATATATTACAAAAAACTGTAAGGAACGACAACGATATATAGATAACACCTAATACCAAAAGGGATTACAAGAAACGGGCCAAAAAAAAAAAATAAATAATAAAAAATTTAAGGTGAACGAAGTCTGATGAATTGTTTTGGTGTGAGCAAAAGCGAAAAACCAGAAAAAAAAAGAAATAGACGGCCTCTACGAAAATCTCATATTTTGAATGGCTGTGATCCCCCCGTTGATACATATAAACCCATATATCGGAAATGGATTAGTCCAGATGATTATTTGTATCGATTACTGTTTAATCAATGAGAAGTAGAGTAATGCAATTATTAAAGATGAATCACCTGACTCAGACACTATAATTTCTCTTTTCTTAACTTCACAATCGATTAAACAGCTGAACAAATAGGCATAAAGCTAAAGTTCAACACAAACAAAACACAAAAGTTTAATCAAATAACATTCATTGATCATTGTTCAACATAACATCGAACTCATCAAATAAAATGTCTGTATTTTTAGAAAAAATTTCATCATTGCAGAAAGGAAACCTATACTGCTCTACAATAATTGCATGAACAGTATACATTTCTTAATATTATGTTGAGGGGCAGGCATCGTAGACAGCATAAAAAAGCCTTTATATGGAATATTCGTAAGAGCAATATATTTGATTTTCATAAGAAAAAATGCCATATCTAAATATTTAAAGAAAATATTGATTTGAAATCGTTGATTTCAATTATATTTCCCTCATTGCGATGTAACAAATACTCCAGCTTTTCTATACACATTCTAAATGCTTGTCTCCTCTAATGGCATTTAAATATATAGAAATATGTTATTTTTTTTTGAAAAAATAAGTAAAATAATCCACATGTCTCCTTACCTCAAATAATTCATCCTAATCTAAAATTTATTGTTTTTGCTGCAAAATAATTTACAATTCTTCGACAACAGTACCCTTTTCGGAAACGTAGATACCATCCAAGAACTTTCTGATATCTTTGTTTCTAGCCTTACATATTTGTTGAACATCGGCACAGTTTTGAGAAACGTTGTCAATGGAGTTACCAGATAAAACCATTTCATCCTTGACATTGGTGGAGAATTCAACAGTAACACCTTCTCTGACCTTGACTAATCTGACCTTCTTGTCACCTAGGTAGTTTCTGATTTCGATGTACTTTTCACCATCCTTTTCAACGACGTTAACGTTAATTGGGAAATGCGCATAGACGTATCTCATCTTGTACTTGTAACCCTTGGTGACACCAGTGATCATGTTGGAAACTAAAGACTTAACGGTTCTCAAAGCAGCAACGTGCTTTCTGTCACCATTGTGAACAGTCAACTTAATCAAAGAGTTGGAAACCTTGGTGAAGGTGACATCAATGTGCTTGAAAGACTTGGTTAATACACCTCTTGGACCAGTGATCTTGACATCTCTGGACTTGACGTTGAAAGTAACACCTTCTGGGACTTCGACAGTTTGTTCGGTTTGAATGTATTTCATTTTTTAATATTGATTATTCTTTGGATTTACAGGTTTTTCTTCTTTTTCAACTAATTTGTTAATGACTTAGTAATATATATGATATGTGTTGAAGACTAATGGAAGTAGTATACATCTGTTAAAACAAATACGAAAAAATACCTATTAATGAAAGTATCACTGTGAAAAAATTAAAATGATATATGCAGAAGAAAAAAAAAATTACAAAGTAAAAACAAATAACGAGGAGTTGAAAGAATTTGAAAAAAGTGAGAAAAAAAGTATAAATTCCCTCTTTAGGAAAAGATACACGCAGTTTCTTTAAGATGCAATGCATTTTACCAATTTCCCAAATAGGAAGGTGTCCGTAAAAAAAAACTGTAACAAGAAAAAAAAAAAAAGGTTAAAGTTCACAATTTAACAATTGTTAATGTATTAAACATCAGTTACACATTCAGATAACTCCTTTGTATATATCTTCAACTTTCCCCCACTCCTTATTCAGAACAATTCTCAATTGTTCAGCATCGTTGTATACCCATGAGCCATCGGGGTTAAACGTTTGTGCATTTTGGAACATGGTGTTAAATAAGTCCAAAACTTGATCTAAAGTAGTTTCGGGTTTGTTACATGCCTCAATAATTTCTTCAAAGGAGACTGGTGTAGCTATAACATTATAGTATTCAGGAAGCTCATCTTTATCAGGTAAAGTCTCGAAGACATCAGTTAAGTGGTATGTTTTTTTCATATCTTTTTTCCTTCTTAAGATTGGAATCAAGTACTCGAGTATTGCACCGACTAACCCACCTTGTGTGGCTTTTGGCTTTGGTGGTGGACCTTTTCTTTTCACAGGTGCAGGTTCCAAACCCTCTTCAACATCAGGTATATCATCGAAACCTTCGTATGAAGGCATTGATGCTCTCTTTCTTGTTGATCTCTTTATTGGCTCAACTGGATCTTCATCCTCCTTAGGAACAACAATATTTCTCTTACGTCCTCTTCTCTTTGGCTGCTTGACACCAATTTCATCATCAACGGCTTTTGCCTTACGGCCTCTTTTTTTTGGCTTGAGCTCCTCTTCATCTTCATCTGGAATGTAATCGTCTTCATCCACATTTTCATAATCGCTAAAATCATCATCGTCGTTGGGAACTTCAGTTCTTCTTCTTTCAGCGCGTGCAATGACCTCATCTAAATCTTCCTCATTGTCAATGGCCTTTAACCATCTGGTTTCGGATATTCCGTCGTCATACCTAACTTTCTTTCTTTTTCTGGAGCCTTGAACCTCTTCAACTTCAGGCGGGTTGAAGTGGGCTGAGACATCAGTGGTGAAAACTTCTGGAAGCTCACTACTGGTAATCAGTCTAGGTTCCGGATGAGCCTTTCCTTCTTTCTTGGCTAAGTCAATAGCAGCTTGTCTTCTTTCTCTGTCCATCTTGTCAAACAGAACTCTTTCTTCTTCATTTCTAGCCATCATTTGATTCAACTCAGAGTCTTCATCTTCCTCATTTTCTTCATCCTCAGCAGCATCTGGAGTTTTTCCCAAGGCCTGGGATGATTCCCTCTTAGCTTCTGCATCTAACAACTGCTTCAAAAAGTTTTCTCTTTCTTCATTGGTGGCATCGTTGTTGAACTTACCAGCTTGAATAACCTTACCATCAATATCCAATTTTTGGGTGGCTCTTTGTAGAATGGCCTCTTCAACAGAGTCTGTGGTGATCAATCTCAATATTCTTACCTCGTTCTTTTGACCTATTCTGTGAGCTCTGTCTTGAGCTTGCAAATCTTGGTGAGGGTTCCAATCAGAATCAAAGATAATAACAGTATCGGCTGTTTGTAAATTCAAACCCAAACCACCAGCTCTTGTGGATAACAGAAAGCAGAAGTATTCTGAGTCCGGAGCATTAAATTCTTTCAGCATGGCTGTTCTGTCATCGGCCTTTGTGGAACCATCCAGTCTCATGTATTTCATGTTCTTTGTTCTCAAGAAATCTTCCATAATGTTCATAACAGATGTCATCTGGAAAAATAACAAGCATCTGTGGCCGGTGGCTTTGAACTTGTCCAGAACCCTGTCCAGTAACTCGAATTTACCTGATGTTCTCATCAACAGTGGGGTATCCCATCTTTTGGTAGGATTTAGTTTTTCTTCAACTTCTTCAAAGACAAATGGATGATTGACAATTTTTTTCAACTGCATTATTCTATTGTTTAATCCCTTAACACCGTTATTTTTTTTAGCGACACTGTCATCCTTAATTTCATCTTCACCAAGATAGAAGGCATTGTACTTGACCATTTGGGAGTATAGAACCTTTTGAATGGCAGACATTTGACATTTGACAACCTTTTCAACTTTATCTGGCAAGTCCTTTTCAACATCCCTCTTCAATCTTCTCAACAAGAATGGTCTTAATACCATGTGCAGTCTTCTGATAACCAGCAATGTTTCTTCTTCAGTCAAGGTCAACTTCTCAGCGGTACCACTGTTGGCAAATGGGGTGTTGAACCATTCTGTGAATGTTTGGGATGACTTGAAAATCTTTGGCAATACAAAGTTCAGCAAGGCCCAAAGCTCCGGCAAATTGTTTTGCAAAGGTGTACCGGTCAAAATCAGCCTGTTTTTGGTCTTGTAGAAGTTTGTAAGAGTGAATGACAGCTTGGACTGTGAGTTCTTCATTCTGTGGCCTTCATCAATGATCATGTGTGCCCACACTGGTCTGGCCAGTAATGCCTTGTCCTTGATGATGTATTCATATGTTGTTAGCACAACATCAAAGTTTCCTGATCTGATTTGGTATGACATTTCCTTTCTTTGGTTAGGAGACCCCTTGTACACAACAGTTCTTAAACTAGGAGCCCATTTTTCAAATTCCAAAGTCCAATTAGTAATGGTGGATAATGGAACAATAACCAAAAATGGAAGCTTTTCCTTTTTAACCTCATATAGATATGTTATCAAGGAAATGCTTTGAATCGTTTTTCCCAAACCCATCTCGTCTGCCAAAATACCATTCAATTTGTTATTGTATAACGATACCATCCACTCTAAACCTTTAATTTGATACGGTTTCAATGTACCACCTACAAGAATGCTTGCTTGTTTTTCTATAGGTTCCTTGATCTTGTGGGCAGCAGAGTAGTAGTCTCTCTTTTCTCTATCATCCTCATCCAAGTCCTCGGTATTTTGTCCATCACTCTGGAACTTTTGTTGTGCTCTGACTGCATCAGCCAAGGAGTCCAAAAATACATTGGTTTGTTTCAATAAATGAGTGATTCTTGTGTCCTTGGTGTGGTCAATCAACTTCATGTATGCTTCTTCATCATTCATCTTCAAAGCTTCAAGTCTCTTCTTGGCATTTCTTTCTGTTCTCTTTTGTTCCTCCTTCTCTAAGTATTGGTGGTAATTACTGCTGGCAATGAATGTTCTAATAGAGTCAGACTTGTCCAGTACCTTTCTTCTAGAGTCATTGCTGATTCTTCCAACATCAATATTCTCAACATTTCCAAACACATTCATCATATTGGAAATGTCTTCCTTGTGCTTTATTATGATCTTTTTCATCTGAGCCTGTTTTCTTTGTTCAGCAATTTCCTCCAACAGTTTTGTTGTGTGTTTAACAACTGTTCTGTTTTTTATATGCTGAGTTCTTCTTTGCTTGCTGTATAAAGGGCTTTGGAAAATAGAGGACTGGGTGATGGCATCGTCCAAGGACTTTTCAATCACTTTCTTTCTTAAACTCTTTTGGAAAGTTAACAGTTGTAATGACTTCAATTCAATTGCTGCCTTCATTTTGTAATAATCAACATTTTTAGGAAGTTCAGATTGAGTGTTCAATTCTAAACAGTCGTTCAATGAAATAGATCCTAAATTAGCAGGTAAATTCTCCAGGTAGAGTATTCTGTCAGCTATATTCTTGGATATTTCAAGTTCAGTTTTAGCATCAGATTGCATTGTAGGATCACTGTTAATGTTTTTGAGTAATATTGTGTCTAAATTCAAATACTTGACAATATCATAGAAATTGTTTATATCTGGAATTAAAAAGCCATCTACTTGTTCATTGATTTCACTATTGTCGGAGATAGGTTGTTCAGCAGAAAGACTTTGTAGATTTTTGATTTGTTCTTGTAATAACTCAGCATCAAATGAAATATCAAAATGTTCATTATTGTTCATGTGGTTGTTAATGTCCTCATTGATTTTGTTATAGCTTTGTTCATCCAGCGATATCTGTTTAAGAGTTGATTCTATATGTTTACATTCAAATTCCCTTTTAGAGTTTTTTGCCTCGTCAGCGGATAGGTCCAAATTGATTAAATCGTGGTACCTTTTAATTAGTGTATGTGACTGAGATTGGTTTTTAGGGAATGGAATAGTGATGTTTTCATCCATATTGGTTGTAGTATTAGAAGACATAGTGATAACAGCAAGCCAACCTAAACCAAGACAACTGTATATAAGATAGGGTAATGGATAATTGTGGTGTTTTGGGTATTTAGTTGATTAAATTTTTTCTTTGAAAAAAAAAATGTACTGAGTAGAGTTAAACTACCAATGTGTTATTATTTTTGTTTACTGTGTTTTCAAAACATCTTTGGCGAAAGAAAAAAATCTACAAAAAAAAAAAAAGAGAGAGAATCTGAAACCAACACTGAAGCGGGAATCCACCAAAAAAATATACTGGATCGCAAAGTTACGGGTTAAAATTTTTTTTCTACAGATGGTGATATCAAGCTGAATAGCTTATATTCTCAAGAGCTGAGTGACTATGCGTAATTAAAAATGATAATTGAGGAAACTACATACCCTTGGAGTCTTTTTTGTAGAAAATTGAATTAATCACTTTAAGGTGTGCTTTATTATAAAACTGTTGGAAATCACCACTGTGTAGCGCTCCATAGAAAAGCCAAAAAAAAAGCAATGCTACCAAACGCTCCACTTAACATTTCTTTTTTTTTTTTTATAATTTTCTACTTCCTAATAATTCCTTTGACAAACTTACTCATCACAGTCATAGCATTACACTAACACATATATCAAATACTTAACTAAAACTATTAAAAAAAACCCCCTTATTTAGACCGAAAGATAATATTAATTGAATACAACCATAATATGGGAAAATCTTATAAAAACGAAAAGTCAGTTACATCCACTATGGTAAATAACCTTTTGAACAATGTTCTACCTGGTATTAGTAACAACCAAGACATCCAAGGCGTAGAGTACGATGATCCAAACGATATTTTAGCTCAGAAAAAATCCAGCAAATTCAAAAACTTGAGAAAGAAGAAACATACTGTTCAACTTATCAATGACAGTTTGAAAAAGAGAGCACTAATCGATAACATAAAGCAAGACGGGATATTGAAAAAGCAAAAACTAAAACTAAGGAAATCTATAAAGCAAAATACAAAAGATAAACAACAGCTGATACAGAGTGCAACTTTTCAAAACTTGAAAAAGCACTTTAAGACTGGAAACCTAACTGCTGATGAGCAAAAACAACTTAATAAAATGATAAAAAAGGAAGTTTTAAAGCTGAAACAGTGGGATATAGATTACGAACTTAAAGATGACTTAAAGGAGTTGCAGCATGATATTTTATTAGTCACAGATCCAAAGTATGCGGAGTCCTTAAAAAGAAAACAATTGAAGAAAACCAAAAGTAAAAAGAAATCACTTGCGTCTAATCCTGATGCTCTTGTTAACCAATACAAAGGTCTTACTCCTGGGTTGGCTCCTGTTGACATGGAAGACTCAGATTCAGAAGAATTTGATGACGGTAATATGCAATTACCTGTAGATGATTACCAAGAATAATTTAAGTTTTGTATATATACCAGTAAATTTAGGCAAACGCCATTCCCAAGTCAAAATAAGCTTGTCTAGTGTCAACTGCCAATTTTCTAACACTTCTGTTAGGATCGTCTAATACTGGTACCAAGCCTTTTATGATTGTGTTCTTGTATGGCTGCAATATATTGATAGGCACAACCTTGACAAATAAAAGCAAAGCTTGCAATGATAGAGCTCTTACCTTTGGTCCATGTTTCAAAACTTTGGATAGCACAAGTGTCTTGTTTATCAATGTATCCACATGCGACAATAGTGCTTCAGGCTGAGTTACAAAGGTATCACAAATTGTTTGTAATGAGGCTCCTACAACATCACTTGCAGATGCATCTAAAGCACTGACCAGTAATGGGAACAAGTCCTGAGTAAAATTGTTTTTGATGTTCACTGGAGTGCTCTTTAAAATATGCGATAGTGCTGTCAAGTATCTGGACTTCAATAATTCGTCACTGGTATCTTTGTACTTGCTAATCAATATTGGCACCATTAAATGGAACACCTTCTGTTGATGTAGGCTGTTCATGTTTAAGTTCTTGATGTCTAAGAATGTAATTTTACGGAAAATTGGTATGTTCACCATTAATATTTGTAATGATTCCGCAATCTGGTCACCCAAAACATCATCATCCAGTAATTCCAACAAGAAAGTGATAATATTTTTACTTTCTTTATGACTACATAAGCACAAACCCTTCGCTAACCAGAACATTAGCCCGATGTTGTGATTACTGGTTTCGTATATCTCCACCAAATCATCAAATGAGCTTATCAAGTCCTTTTGTTTGTTAACAGCTAAAGAAGCCATCATGTAGTAGTTAATATCAACTACAGATTCTGTTTCATTGTTAGTCTTGCATACAACGCTTAAAGCATTCTTGAAAAGCAATGCTGCTGGTAAAACATCATTTTCAATATCCAAGGCAGCGTAAACCTTTACAAACAATATGGATAAACGACTGGCACCACCAAACACTTGCTCCATCAAAGGCTTTATGTACTTTGAACAAAACAATACTCTTTCATCCGGCGTCAGCACTAATGAATATGTGAAAAATATCAAACTGATTACCTCTAAACATCCATCGTGGTCAAATATTTTATCATAAGCAAAAAGTGCCTCATATAATGCATTGATGGTTTCTGGGCTTATCATTTCATTTCTAATCTCACGCAGTTCCACTGAGCTCGTGATCTTGACAACAGCATTGACAGCATCCTTCTGAGTGACAGACTTCAACTTGGAGTCAATGATGGTGTAAACTGTACTCAACACCAAAAAGCAACTTTCCAAGTCAACAACTGAGCTTCGTTGAATGTAATCAACTAATTCAGCTGCAACATAGCTGGTTAAGCTAGAGCAAGAAAAGACAATGTCTGCAATGGTTTTCAAGTTCTTATCGAAGATCTGGTTAGATTCAGCTGTTCTTAAATTTTGCAGCAAAGAGAATAGTATCACATCCTTTACAACATCGCTATGGTTTGATGAAACAATACTCTTTATGCAATCTAAGCATGATAGGAATATATTTTTATTTGACCCTATGATGCTATTGAGTGTGGCTAATAAAATTTCAGATATCATGTAAATTTCATCCTTTGCTAGATAAAATGGAATCTTGATCAAATAAGTTAGTTGAAAGACACTTAAAGTTTTGATGTGTATCTCATTATCACTTAATGAGGATAAATTTTTAGTCAAGAATACCAACAGTTCATCTTTGTATTGAGCAATAGCAGAATCTGATCTCATTTCGGTTTGAAAAGCAGCAACCTCCTTCAAAAACAAGGACATATTCATCAAAATCAACTTAATTGACTCCATATCCAATTCGGAGCCCTTGTTTATAGGTTCAAAGAATACAGGCAATACAAGTTTCAAAACCTTGTCGTTCATTGCGATGTCTATAGATGATATGGTAGAAAAAATATCAGCGGATTGTTTAATGTTTTTATTGTTTTCAAAGTTATGCTTGACATCTTCAAAGCTGAATTTCAAGAGATCGTTTTCAAAATTAAAGCTTTCATCTCCATAACCTGATAATCTATCAAAAAAAGTCATGATGACACTTAAGGCTTCTTTGTAATTGTTTACTTTGTATTCTTCATCAAACTCGTCATTGGATCCTCTAAGAACTTCATTTTTTAAAGCATCCCATATTGGCTGCCAATACTTGGCAATGCTTTTTCTGTGGTAGTTTAAAAAGCATTCTTTCAATGTTTTTAAGGTTTCGTTCTTGACTATGATAGATGTGGCTGTTAGTTTATCAATCAAATTTGGGAACGCATCAATGCTGAAATAATCGCAGTTGCTAATTGCATTTCTCAGGGCATTCTTTAAATCATCACTGGAAATTTTATATGGATCGTTTTTTGGAGGCTTGAAAGTTATTGGAAAATAGCAGAACAAGACATCAAATAGCTTTTGAGAATAAGAGTATGTAACATCTTTACTAAATGTTGATGTTATGATTTTGTTAAGTTTGAATGATTCCATCAAGTTTCTAGGATCCTTTTCACCATTTGCCACATTTAAAAAGGCATTTACATACAAAGATTCATCTTGTATAAACTCGTTGCTTCTAATAATATTTAGTATTTCAAAAATGGAGTATCTAACACTGGCAACATACTCATTTGGATTATATTCATCTTGAATAAAACGCAACAAATTCTGAACACCTGGAAATGATTTTTGCAAATAGGTAAAAGTTAACATAATTTTAAATGAGTTCAAGATTTGTTTGAAGCAATAAAAGTCAATAGAGTTGCTTAAAATTTTGCTCAAAAAGAAATCAAAAATAACATTGCATTCATTGTTCAATAAGGTGTCCTTTTGTATGTTACTTAGAATAATCGATAAGTATTCCAGTCCGCACTGTCTGTCCTCGTCATTAACTGAAGTTATATCATTCTTAATTGAGGTTACAACATTCAATAACGTGTATTTTTTCTCATCTATAAAAGTTGCCAACTTTGATGTGATTTCATTCTTCAGATTATCATAGTAATCATCTGCTTCATTAAGACTATTAGAATTCTTTTGAACAAACAGGTTCTTAAAAAGAGTGTATTGATGCTCTAAAGAACTCATCCCAGTAATTGCTTAGTAATATATTGGTGTCTTTCTCATAGAGATTTAGCGTTTTTAATGTTAAAATTTTTAAAAAAGTGGTTGTTTAAAAATAATCAGTAAAAAAAATAAGAAGCAAAAGTGATGATATAATTTAGCGTAAAGAGGAAAAAAATCAATGTAACTATCGCCCCGGTTTAAATCATTACTTTTTTAACTGGAAAGAAGCTATACAACTTGTTTAATCAACAGGTATAAAAATATAGAGCTTTTGCAGAGGATTCTATAGTTTTGTGTGAGTTATGCTCTCTTGTTAGTAACATATGCATTGTTCATTACAAATAACAGCTTGATATGCTAATAAAAAGTAAGATGGCAACAGTAGGCTATCTTTACTTTTTTTATGGCCATAACACTGAAAAAATAAATGTTGATTGTTTTTAGTATGTATTGTTTAACTTAAATCTTTAGCTGTGTAGTTGCAGCTCATCTGCTAATACAAAAACCAGCCTAGCCGTATTTATAATCAAAGCTTATTGAAACAATAATTGAGCTTACCCGCTTAATATTAATTTGTCCTAATTGGGTAATGTCCGAAAATGGAAAAAGAAAAAAAAAACAGTGTAGATCTAGGGTTCCGCTCAACAGCGAGGGGAAGAGAAATCAACTCTATTATTAAGAAGAAACTTAAAACAAATTTTTAAGTGTTTAATTATTTGTTATATCTATTCAAAATTTGATAAAACAAAACCAAGCTATATATAAAGAAACAAAAACTATACATATATAACACAACAGATAAACTATTGATCAATTTAGTTAGTTACCTATAAACTCTTATATCACACAAAACAAAGCAATCATGGTTAACGAGTATATGTTTCCTAGCACTGAAAGTGATAACAAAATCAATGATGATCAAAATAATACAATGAACACCTCATTTGGCACTAACCAAATTAATATTGATGATGAGATAAACAATCAGGAGTCTGATTTGAATTTCTTTGTTAACAACCAGCCATTCTTGTTTCAAAAAGAGAATGAGGATATGCACGAAACCACTAATCTAACAAAGGCGGACTACAATGAAAACTTTAGATACATTAATGATGATTACATAATTAGTGCCAGCCAAACTAGCTCTCCAAGACCAAAATATAACAAAGACGTAAGTAAGGCTCTGCGAGATTCATTCAATAAAACATTGTCGGAAGAAAATAATATTAATGTGTTCAACAACAGTCCCTTTAGTATTGGAGAGCAGTTTAAAAACTCTGTGAGTACCAGCCAAATTAATATCAAAGGAGCTGCTAATGATCAGAATATTTATGATCATAATTCAGACCTCTTCACTAATGACAAATACAGTTTTCATGAGGAGCTTGCGAACTCGACTGTAAATGAAGTTAAACAAACAGCAAATACGGGAGAAAAACTCTTGGGACCAGATTTTCTACATGAAAACTTATCCCAACTGAAAGAGCCTACACCTTTTGTGGCAATGTCAGATTTGCAGTCTCCTCAAGATTTAATCTTCTCACCTTTGGACATAGCAGCAAGCCCTGACAACCGTAATTATAAACAGAGCTTTGATGAAAACGATCGTTCTAATCCCAAAAAACCTTTTCCAAGCTCTCCATTTAATACTAATGATATACAAAATCCAGCACTAAGCAAAGAAAGTAGTGAAATTCTGGAGTGTATATCCTCTTTCTTCCCTAAAGATGATTCTCCAGACGGAATGAACAATACAAAGATGGACAATAGTTTCAGTAAAACATCAGATGAATGGAAAGCTCCTTCCGAATATGCATTGCACATTGTCTTTACGAAATTTGTTAGATACACTGATGCTCTTTTGTCTTCATGTTTACAGGACTATTCCGAGGATTTTCAACAAGAGCCTCCTATTATAGATATTATGGGACCCGAAAGAAATACTGAATTTGATCGAATTATTGATTCGTTAGGCTACATAGCTAAAGGAAATATAAAGCCTGTTATTGATGCAATGATGTTTTGGAGAAAGGCTAAATCCCAAAATGCTGCTGATGCTTCATTAATATTAGAAAATCTACTGAAACAGAACGACGTAAATCTACACGATTCAAGCGATATACAAAGTAACAACACGTCTCTTTCAGATTTAAATCCTTTTAGTAGAATTAAAAAGAGATCAATGAGTGCTGCCAGTAAAACCTCTGTTACCCTTTCCACTCAAAATTTAAATGACGTGTCTTATGGCAAAAGCATGGAAGACCCAAATTCAAAGACAAAGAAGACCAAGTCATTGACGAGAAGGCTAACTCATAAGGCTTTAGGTATCAGATCATTTTCAATAACATCCAAAAACAACAAGAAAAAAAGAGAGGAAGAAAAAATGGGTAAAAATGACTTGAAAAATTTGTCCCACAAAAAGAACTTAAGTAAATTCAGTATCAACTCATCGATTGATTTACATGATGATGGCAAAAGAAAGCATTCCAACAGCATAGCTGAATCTTCAAATAATGATTCAATCAATGAATCTTTAGATAATAGTAAAGCTAACCTTACTGGATTAAGCAACAGAATTGAAGCTCAAAGAGATGAAGTTTTTGTTTCAGAGAGAAAATCCATAATATCCATTTACATTCTGTCAAGAGTTTTGATTGAAATTGTTAAGCAATGTGAAATGAATCAAGAGAATAGTGACTACCTATTGAAATTAGAGGACATAGTGTTCCAGCAGTTGAAAAATACCAATCCTATGATGATTTCTCATAGTACCATTAGAACTACAAACTGGGACTCTTTTGCCGAATTATTGGGATGGATTTCTGACAAAAGCTTTCTATCTGTATCTGATAAGTTTGTGTCTGCTCTGGAAAAACTGCCTGAACGTTTGTCTTCAGAAGAAGAATCCAAAGCGCAGCTTTTAATTTTAGACATGAGATACTTAAAGCTTAAAAACTATCCCCTAGAAAACTTTGAAGAATGTGGTTATTTTGTCCAATCGATTGCCAAATTCTTTAGTAAAACTAAAAATGAGTATGTCAGACTAGCCTATGCTGAAGTTTTAACTCAAATCTTGCTGCCTCTAAGTGGTGTTGTTTCAGCAGAGGTTAATCATCCAGTTTGGGTTGAGACAATTAATATTATATTAAAGACATGCAATAACCTTATTCAGGAACCCAAATGGTGGTCCAATATATCTAAACTGGTTGTAGCAACCTTATGTGTTGCTCCTCACGATGTTTTTACAAACAACTGGTTCAAGTTGATTGAGCAGTCCTCTGTTAATATACACCTGAAGACGACAGAAGAAAAAACTACATTTGCTGTAGGGTTATCTAGGTTGGTGTGGGTGTATTTGTTTAGATGTCCAGAATCACTTAATAATACTGAAAAAAAGCTAAGCAAGCTTTTCAAACTGTTTGTCTCCCCAAATCCTAAAAACTCTTGGCTAGTTGTTGATCCAATTCTATTGAATGCATTAGTTGATATGGTCACGGCTATAAGCTACCATCACAAAAATTTTGTGTTTGAAAACGTTCTGCTGGTAATAATGGCCAAGCAGTCTCAAAACTACAACTCCTTAGAGAAGTTTGACTTTGATCAGCTGTTTATTTTGATAAATGCATTCAGAGGCTTAGTAGTCACTAATAAGGAAATCCCAGATTTCCCAATTAAGGAGAATAGAGAATATGACTTCAAACTTGATGACATAGTGTTTCCAATCTCTCAAGGCATTAAAGAGGAATATGAAGATATATCAGAGTATATTTACAAATTGTTTGTCTTTATGGACAATACATGTGGTACAAACTCCAGTCAATTAAAAGACGAGCTTAGCAAGCCACCAGCCACGTCATTCCAAAACATCTCAGGTATGTTCTCAAATATTTCCAATTCGCATAACCTCCATGGACAAGGAAATCATTACCAGTCATCTGAAATTCACTCTCATGAGAGATTACAGTCAATATTATACTTGTTGTTTTCTCACTTGATTAAAACAATGCCATGTTGTTGCTCAATAAATTCTAAAATTCCCTTGAAGCAAATTATTGAAATTTTATCTAGAAATGCAATTCATCGTGAAATTATTATTAGTGAAGCAGCTGGTATGGCTTTGAACTCTCTTGCTTCTAAGGCCAATCCATATACACTGATCACATGGTTCTCCAAATACAGTTTTGACTTTGATGAACTGATTACATCTAATACACATGATTTATCATATCTGAACTCGTCTGAATACAAGAGATTATTGTTTATTTATGTCAAATTGCTGACTTGTTGGTTAGAAAGTTATGAGGAATCAATCAATGAGTTGTCTAAAAAAGCTACTAACACTAATGATATGATGAACTTTCATTTGAGGGATCCTGAATATGAAACTTTCACAGAAGATGATATTAAAGAAGGTTTGCAACAAGCTCAAAATACATGTGCGGTAATTGATGAAGTTGAAGGTAATGGATTGTTCTTTTTGTGTTCACATTCCCCTGCTATAAGGCAATTGGGTGTGTATGTGCTGAAGATAGTTTGCCAGTTTGATGAGGTATTAAAGAGAAAAAGTGAAATTCTTTTACAACAATCAATACATTTAAATGAAAGTAATGAAAATGCTAATCAAGTAAAAGACTCATCGCATTTTAACTTTTTTGCTGAAAATGGAACAAGGGTCATGAATATTTTGGAAAAGTGTAATTTTTATTCATTAATTCCATCCACAAATTTGAACAAGTTCAATGCTCTTGAAAAGCAAAGACTTCAAGAATTAACTGGAAAGCAGAACAGCAATATTCTTCTCAAAATTGTTAGCAGCACTGATAGTGTAGATTCATCCCTGTGGATAAGATCTTTCCCTAAATTGCTTGACGTTATATTCAACTCATGCCCCATGGCAATGGCTCTGTGTAGATCAATTGTGTGTATTCGTTTAGCTCAACTGCACGATGTTGTTTTGGATATTGCCTCAAGAAAACATTTGCAAAGTGGCATAGTTCCGGACAATATCATATCACAATGGAAGGTTTATTTGATAGTAGCTTGTTCACTTTTAACATCTACTGAAATTGTGCCTAACACCGCACAGATTTCAAAATTTAATCACCAAAAGAAAAAGTCACAACAAGTGTTTAGTGTTCAGCATCAAAAAATAACATCTGCCACTTCAGTCTTCAAGATGGTTTTACCAATGTTGAATACTAAGAATACCATGGTCAAAAATGCCATAATTAGTGGTTTAAGTTCTATCAACATAAATATATTCGGTGCATTCTTGGAAAGTGTGGAAAAAATTTTGTGTAGTTGGAAATTTGAATCTGCCTCTAATATAGTAAGAATTGAAATTTTCCATATTTTAACAAGTGCTTCTGTATTTTTTGAAGATTCACTTGTTTATAATGATAAGAAAATATTGAAAATGGTATCTGTTTTCCTTCAAAACGCTAAGTCATTCTTAAATGATACGAGAGTACAGAACTCTTTGACTTTCCAGCCCTTGAGATTATATTTTTCTGAGATGTTAGGTAAATTCTATCAGGCTTTGCTAAAAAGAACGGAAAAAGATATCAATGAATTTTTACCCTTTGAAGGTAGAATTTCTTGTTTTAATTACTTAATGGAATGGTGTAACTATGGTGAATATAAAAGATTATGTCAGCAGAGATACGACAATATTATCAAATCATATTCTGGTAGTAGAGACTACAAATCGATTCAATCCTCTGTTGATTTTTATAAAGCTAAGCTAGAAAAGTCCAACTTGGAGACCATGGTACAACTATTGAATGGTAGTATTCAATCTGAGAACTCCATAGAAGCTAATGGTGTTTCCGTCAATGCTACAACTATCTTCAATATTGATGACTTGATGAGTTGGATTAAAATTCTATTTTCTGATTCCAACGAGAAGATCAGAGATTTAGGTTGTCAAGCTTTGACCAATTTGCTGAATTACAACAGAACCAGTAGAAAGTTTTATGATATTGTTTTGAAAGAGTGCTTTTACAACTGCTTAGAGTTGGATATAACTGAATTATATTACACCACTATTATCAAATCTTTACTAAATGAAAGCACAGATGACGCATCAGCCAACACTTTAGTGATTAGTGAAGAGGATGCCGTAACTTTGGGTCTGTTTGGAATAGTTAATAAAAGAAGAGAAGTTAGATCATATGCAATTGACCTTTTATCAAAGGTTGAGCAGCAAAACCATGATTCTGCATTTGTTAAGGTTTTCAAGGAAAGATTATCCAATGATTCCAGATTCATGTTCAAGAACACTAGTGTTAATATTTCCAATGTTTTTGCAGAACTACCATCTGATGAAAAAAGATTGGTCCTATTTTCTAAGATTTGCTTTATTGTGGAACTGTTGAACATAGAATTAAAAGCTGATTTAGTAGCTTTGTTAATTCCATGGGTTACCAAAATAGAATTGAAAAACTCTGAGGATATTGACACTTATATGACTTTGAACAACATGATGGCTATTACAGCTATGTGTAATGACTTTTCACCAACTGAAATAGAACAGCTGTGGGTTTCATTGGCCAAAGGAAACTCTTTTCAAAATTTCAATGTTATTATTGACTTCATATTGCAATCCTGTCTTTCTAGTAGAAACCCTAAATATGTTGAGATGTGTAGGGATGTTGTTATGTACTTGAGTACTGTTCCAGGAGGCAGTGCAATCAATGAAAAACTTATTGCTGATTTGGATACAAGAAACACTATTCCAAACAACCAGGTGCTATTCAAGGAGCCAGAAGGACTACGAGAAAGATACTCAGATATTTTGGATGTTACTAGATTCTTGTCTCACAAGGGCAAAGATGTATACTTTTCCAAATGTCATCTATCGATAATCTTTTTGGTAAATCTGTTAGGGTTAAATCATACTTCATTAGAGCAGCATATACCACTACTTTTGCATGTATGTTTAATTTTTCTGGATCATTATGTTCCGTTGATTCAAGAGAGTGCTGTCAAAATATTGTGTAACCTGATCTACATCCTTAACCCTACTCATGAAGAGACTGAATTCACAGTTTCTTTGATTAAAGACAGAAATCAATTATGGGCTTATAATCAACTGGTCAAGGATAATAAAGGTTCCAGATCCCCAAAGACGATGGACACCATTATCAAGAATATATTAACTATTGTTGGTGGTAATGTCTTTATTCAGGAATGCTGGCAACGAATTGCTTGTAGATGGGCAACTCTGTGTGCTGTTAGACATATTGCTTGTAGATCATTTCAAGTGTTTAGATGTTTGATTATTGTACTAGATTTGAAGATGCTGAAGGAAATGCTGCATAGATTGGCAAACACTATATGTGATGATAACATAGATGTTCAAGGATTTTCCATGCAAATATTGATGTCATTTAATGCAATGACTGCTGAGTTAAGTCCTGAAAAGCTGATTGAATTTCCACAGTTGTTTTGGGCTCTTGTGGCATGTTTGAGTACTATTCATGAACAAGAGTACATAGAGGTTTTAAGTAGTTTGAACAAGTTTGTCTCAAAAATTGATTTAGATTCCCCAGACACAATTCAGTGTTTAGGTGCCACTTTTCCAGTCAACTGGGAGGGTCAATTTGATGGTCTTCAAAGCATGATTATGATTGGATTAAGATCTTCTAATGCATATAAGTTGTCTCTTGAGTTATTGAACAAATTGAATTTGCTTGGAGATAGTAAGATCATTGCTAATACTGAAAACAGAGTATTATTTGCATTGTTGGCCAACTTGCCTAACTATTTGAGAGCACTTGATGATGAGCAATTCTTGAGTGAGATTGCTTCTGACTGTGATGGATTCATCAGATTATGTGATAGTCATGAGCTTCCTTCACTAAGTCGTTTGATAAACTCTCTGAAAAATAAAAAGTTCAGATCCAAAAAGGATTTTATAAGTCAACTCACAGGATTTATCAACAGAACTTATATGGAAAAACAATCTGGTCCTATTTTGATATTTTTGATTGGTTTGCTTTTGAACAAAGACAAAACTTTAAGAAGCAATGTTTTGGTCTTTTTACAACATTTCTTTACTAATGTGGATTTGAACAAGCCTGAATTCATACATGCTGGTGCTGACTTGATATCACCGATTTTGAACTTATTGCTAACAGATTTGGAACATGAAGCTTTAGATGTAATCAATTCCATGCCGTTTATCAGTGGTAATGAAAGCACAGATAAGGACATTTTGAGAATCTCATTGGGCGATAAAAGTATCAAAAATTATTATAACTCGATACCAACTCTTTATGGCCTGCCTGATGAAGTGAGTGGTTGGTGTGTACCAATGCCTGTTATCACTGCATCAGATACTCGAGCAAATGTTCAAGCAGTTTACACAACATGTCACATAAAGGTTAATGTTGACAGAGTTAATGTCAAGAATCCAAACTATGAAGAACCGCCTAATTCATCCATTGTAGAAGAGTCTGTTAACTCAACTAATGAGATTGCTATGGATGTTGGTGAATACAATGAAGAAATCAAAAACAATACTAGAGAAAATGTTCATACAGCTTCGGGTATCATATCTACTATTAGTGAAGAAGATGAAGAAACAGAATATGTGCAATTGGCTGAAGAAAAGAAGGGAATCAAATTTGACGACTCAGATGTATCATTGGCTTCAAGTGTCAAAAAGAATGGCAAGAGCTTATCAACCAATGCATCATACTCAGCTCTAGAGGAAGTGTCCGGCAGTGACGATGATGAAGATATCCTGTCATTTATGCCATTACTGAAACATATCATTAGAGAAGATGAAGAGGAAGAGGAAGATGACATCTATCACAGCAAAGGTATCTTAGAAATCAGCAACAAAAATGACTTTGATGACTTTGAGGAGGAAGGAAGAAGAATGATGTTATTGTATGAGCATTTCACTGAGGATAATTTGGAATCTGTGAAAAAGAATGAAGAGTATTCTAGATCCAATTCCTTGACCAGTGATATCTATGGTGAACAACAACCAAGAAGATCATTAAGTGTTAACAGAAGTTTGAACAGAAATCTTTCAAGAACCAGTACTGATACCGTGAATAAGCATTATGGTGGCATAAGTTACTCAAACAACAATAAAACCAGTCACTTGTTTGATTATTACAATAGTGCCAACGGTTCTAACTCTAAGACAAACAACGATGAAGCTTGGAAATCAATTCCAGGGAAAGAGTCGTTGACGATTAACACGGATGTTTTGCCAGTGGAGAAAAAAAAGAGAACTAAGATGAGTGAGAAGTTGAAAAGAAAGCCTTACAGATTGAATACAAGGGTAATATCACCAATGACGACTGGCCAAGAAAATGATTTCAAAACAACACCAAGTGATCTGCTTAATAAAGAGCTCAATTTAGAAAATGAAGGAGCAGGACTCAAAGGTAAATTGGGGATCATGAACACTCCTAATAAGGCAACATCTTCTAGCCTAGAAAAGAGTAAAGGATACACGTCTCCATCGAATTCTTTAACTGAAGAGGCTTACCCTATGAATAGAATAAAAAGCAGTGGATTTAGCTCGAGGCTTGAGATGTTCAACAATTCTACACCTATAAATGCAAGTAGTAACTCTTTGAACTCGAGATTACAAACAGGTACACAAACAGTGGCACACAAGTTATCGTCATCAAGATTGAATATATTCAACACACCTAAGAACTTGAGCCATAGTGGAAGTAATTCGAGCTTAGGAACAGGGTTGTTTACAACACCTAATAGACCGACAGGCTTTGGAAACAGAAACTCTGGTGTAACAACCAATAGTAGCAATACAATAACAAATGGAAATAATCAAGCAACAGTCTTTAATTCACCTAACTCGTTGTCTCACATGTGGACTGAGTTAGATAATTTAGATTCATTTTTCACTAAAACTAAAGATGACTAGGATTGTGTTGATGATTATATATACTACATAATGAATTTTTTTTTTTTTCTATAAACTATTATGACAGTAATCTGTACGGTTGATAAAGGAGATGCCTTAAAGACTGTTAATCGATGCTTTCATTTTGTTTTTGATCATGAAGAAAATCGAAAAAATCGCTTAACCCATTCTAATAATAATGGGTTCAAGATCTGAAGATCTACCTAGGAGGTTGTTTTTTTTAAATCAAATGTAATAATGGTCACTGATCTCTCCATATCTGTTTTAAATACATAATCATCTATTTTTTTTCTTTTTGTTACATATCTTACTCCCAGAAAGAGCAAACGTTGTGGTCTGCTACGCCTTTGAGAGTGTTTAACGGCACTTGTTCATGAGAGGTTTAAGGAAATTTCAAACCGATCGTCTTTGAATTTCAAAAAAAATAAAAAGAATAAAAAAAAAAAATACCGCAGATTAGCTGGTAAGTCACTTTATTCCACTTTGTAGAAAGTAAAGTAATTTGATAAACACACACAAATACCTTACGAGAATCATACTGAAATACCGAACCATTCAAAACTTTTTAACCTACCCTGTATTCCTGTACTTTTCTCTTGATAGATCTATCTTTCTTCCATAACTATTTTAGCTATTTCAAGCATGACTCATTCTGACTCTCCTGCTGACTTAGAACCGAAACTAACCACCAAGGCCACTCATCTCAAGGATAACGATGATATCTCGGATAAAGAAGTTGAAATTCTAAATCAAATTAGAAACAAAATAACCAAGTCTGCCTCCTTGGGCAAGACATCATCTGTTGAGGCTTCAAACAATGTAGATAGTGATGGATATGAAAACATCATGGACTACATCGATGATTGGACAACATCAGAACATATGGAAAAAGGAGATGATGCTTCTGCCGATAATGTAGCAGAGAAAAAGGCTAAGTTAAAAAAGACTAGAAATAAAAAGGCTTGTGATGTTTGTAAAAAAAAGAAAATCAAATGTATTTATAACTTCGATGACGATAGATGTGACGATGTTGATGAAAAGGCTCTTGAAAACACTGTAATTCCGTCCAATAAACAGTACTTAGGAATTGTCTGTGCCCATTGTAAAAAAAATAAAACCAAATGTACATTCTTGGCACCTGAAAGGAAAAGAGGGTATAAAAGAATATCTGAAGATAAAGATAAAGAAAAAGAACCCGAATTATCAGATGAGCCAAAAATTAAAAAGAATAGAAAACAAGTAATTAAAGAAGAAATTGTTGATGGAAACAAGGGAGAATCGCATGAAGTTAATGAAGGAAGAAAAAGAACACACAAGCTTTCCAACAATGAAAAGTTGAAAAAATTTCAACAATTGTTTGATGGCATGTTCAACTCAAATGGCAAAAAGAAAAACTCTTTTAACATTGACTCTTTTGATCCTGAATTGTTTAAAAAAATATACAGCAACATCAATCATCAAGATACGACATTGAGCAACTATGAATTTGATGGAAGCAGAAACAACACACTGAACAATAACCATTTTCAGATTGCTATAGACAGATATGATTATTTTCTGCAACACAACTTAACTAATGGTTCAGCACAGGAGGATAATCTTAAGTTTTTTTCTCTTCAAGTACCATTGCCTTCTAAGGAAAGAGCCATAACCTTAATAGAAAATGCATGGTTAGAAAGCTTTGTTGTTTTTAGGTTTTATCATAGGCCAACATTCATAGAGAATCTGCATAGATTGTATTCTCTAAAGCCACATGAATATGATGAACAGCTGGTCAAGTTTTTACCCTCTTTGTACTCAGTAATGGCCGTTGGCTCCTTGTTTGATAACAAAAAAGATAGCATTAAATACCAATCAGAAAAGGCTGTAGATGAGGATGATGAGGGTTACAGATTTTTCCTAGCTGCAAGAAACTTGATTGATTTAAGTAACTGTACTGATATTAACTCAATTCAGACTATTGTCATGCTGTTTATGTTTTTGCAATGCTCAGCTAGGTTATCAACATGTTACATATACATAGGAATTGCAATGAGATCTGCGTTAAGAGAGGGTTATCATAGATTCATACCTGAAGGAACTCCTGGCTACTCTTTATTGGACATTGAGATGAGAAAAAGAACATTTTTCACAATATACAAGATGGATATCTACGTCAATAACATGCTGGGCCTTCCGAAGGCTATTTCATATATGGATTTTGATCAGACATTGCCCTTGGAGTATGAAGATGAATACATTTCACATGAAGGGCTTAAGCTTCCACCCGATTACGACCCCCATAAAAGTATCAACAGTGTGAGCATATCCAACCATCACACAAAGCTTTTGATGATTTTGGAAGAGGTTGTCGACAAGTTGTATCCTGTCAAGAAAACCAACTATGTGATTCCACATAAGGTTGTAACGGAGTTGGAAATCAAGCTTGACAACTGGGTAAGACAACTACCCAAATCTTTGATTCCTGGCATAAAGGAAAGTGAGATTTCCAACGAGTATCTCTTCAAGGCAAATAGACTGTTACACTTTTCATTCTTGCAGGTACAGATTGTTTTGTATAGACCATTTATTCACTACTTAATTTTGGATAAAAGACAAAGTTCAGAGTATGATGAGCTGTCGATGAAGAGGGCTGAGATGTGTAAGAATGTAGCCAAAAAGGCCATATTGCTAGCAAAAGAAATGCTTCAAAAGCAGCTTTTGAATGGAAATCACTGGTTTTCCATTTATACCATTTTCTTTTCTGTGGCTGGATTGTTGTTTTATGTCCATGAATCCACGCCTGATTTGTCAAACTCAGAAGAAATAGCAGACTACAATGAATGCAATCGGCTATGTGTGGTTGCCAAGACCATATTGAACAGTTTGAAAGGCTCAAGTAAAGCAGCAAATAGAACATATAATGTACTAAATACTTTATTTGATAGTCTGAATAAGAGAACCAAAATGTACATGGAAATGAACTTTAGAAAAAATGAAACACCAAGGGCGACAAATGATGATAAAGGGAAAAATGTGAGCTCTCAAAAAAATGAGCCTGAAAGCTCACAGAAATATGCAGGAACCCCATTATCAGACACCATGTTGATGTTTATGCAGGCAGCTGCTGCTGAGTATCCTTCATCTAACTATTACAATACAGATGTTGGAATCTCGATGACTGATGGTCATGATCAAAAGTCCAGTGGACTTCAGTTAAATCAGCAAAGCATGTTGACTCCGAGTGGGAAGATGATGGATGAAAGTCCCTACAGTGTGATGAATACACCATACACACCTAACAACATGTATCCTCCGAATACACAGAACAATCAAGTATCCACTAATGTTAGTGTGTATGTGCCACATATGTTTGACACTGTTAGTGGTAACAACTTGCCACTTCCCGTTATCCAAGAAAGCGTGGACAAAGAAGAAAATAGATTGAATGAAGCAAAGGAAATGAACTATAAGAAGGAGGACCTTGGAATGGGGATAAGCAGTGAGAAATTTGTCAACAACCCTGCATTTGACATAAACATGAGTCCAATGAACATCATCAGTGATGAGCAAGTCATTGAAGAAACACAAAGGGGAGTGGAAAGCAAGGCATCGCCAATGTTTTTAATGAAAAACTCCGAGGCTGAAACAAAAAAAAGTAATGATGTTGACGAAGAAAAGCCAGATACAATGTACATATCAGGTGTTTTTGATCAATTGGATATGCAGCTGTTTGGAAGGTATCTGCCACCTTATATGACTAGAAATGTCAATAAAAAAAAGTGATATATATAAAAGGTTGTGTGTAGAAAAACAAGAAGAAAATAGCTTTTTGGAATACACTAATTGATGTGAAATTATGATACTATAAAATATAATGAACTAATCTTCAAATATTTTATTAATTACATTTTTAATTTTGTAATTGTTTGTAATACCAATATTGATGTTTAAAAAAGTTTCAAAAGTACTAAAAATTTAAAATATATTATTTTCAGCTTTTTTTGTAAAATGTAAACATTGTGTTAAAACACGTGACTCTATATAAGGTTAGCTGGATAACAAAAGCATCACATGACTGATACAACGATTATAAGAATACATAAAACCCCATACATCTATCCAATACACATGTCTGTGATCACATACTTGATGGAAGTATCTTTATGTGGATACCTAGATAAAAATTGGCACCCAATGGTAATGATAACGTAGTATACGTTTCCTTGTGGTATCGTTTCTTTTTTTCTTATTTTTTTTTTAGTGATCCAACTAAAAAGGGGTGAGCCAAAAAAAAAAAAATGGATCCAGAATCATGGGAAACATTTGTTTATACGTAGCTCTGTTTTGTTTTGGTTTCAAGGGAAAAAATTCTTACTCAGATTTTGTTTTTCCTAAAGGCTAACCTATATCTTATTATTCGAACTACAGATGTCTAAGTCTAATCATCTGGAGTTTACTAATTGACGATAGGTTAGTCTTTAGAACTTGATATTTATATATAGAACCAAAAAATAAAAATAAATTAATAATAAAAATAATATACTAGCAATAGCGTTTATAAATCAGAAGCTATGATATCTATGGATCCAGTTCTCACTGAACATGTTGTGTCTCTTTTAGGACAACCTAAAGAACCCACTGTTGTTTCACATGTTCATAACAACTCAAAACATGAAGATAAAGACGAAGTTCAAGCGTTTGCAAAACTATCCGGAAGAGATTGGACCTTTTATATTTCTTCCTTACAGGTGTCTATTGGTAGAGGGGTAGCAAAAGATGCTAGTCAAACCAAAAATCTTGACTCCTTCACAGGGTGTGATATAGATCTAGGTCCAGGAAAAGTTGTTTCAAGAAAACATGCAGAAATCAACTACAATCAGTCCACAGGAAACTGGGAACTTCATGTTAACGGAAGAAATGGTGCTAAGATCAACTTCACAAAGGTTCAAAGTGGTCCCAACTCTCCAAACATTCAATTGTTTTCCGGTACCATCATTGATATCAACGGTACCCAAATGATGTTTATTCTTCCTGACACTCCCCCAATGCTAACCAAGTTTGCCATAGCCAGCATCCAAAGAACTATTCCGCTGGACCATCCTATTTACAAACTAGGGTTCCCATTACCAAACATTGAGCACAGCAACTTTGCAACATTTCAGCATAACCAGAACGCTGGCTCTGATGCTGGATTTGTAGGATCAGAAAACAACATGTACAGCGGAATTAACAACATAGTTTCGTCCAGTGTCAACCTGGGCAACTCTGGGGCGTCGTTAGGGGTGATAATAGGGGAAAGAACCAGTAAAAACATCAAGGATGATTATCGTTTGATGAAGGCAAATGTGGATACATTTGACAAGGATTTGTCTTTGGATGAACATAAAAATATAAAGCCCACTCACTCTTACGCTACATTAATAACTCAGGCCTTTTTATCCAGTCCCGAAGGTGAATTGGCATTGGCTGATATCTATAAATACATTTGTGACAACTATGCATATTACAGACATAAAAAGCCTAATTGGCAGAACTCCGTAAGACACAATTTGTCTCTAAACAAAGCATTTGAAAGAGTTGATAGAAGAACTAAGGAGTTTGATGATCAAGAATTGAATGTTCCCTATGGAATGATTCCCAAGAGTACCAAAAAACATGATGCAAGAAAACATTACAGATGGAGAGTGTCTGCTATTTTCCAAGCTGAGTTTATAGTAAGACTTGAAAATGGAAGATTAGGCTCCTTGAAAAGAGGAACATCCATTATAAACCAATTATACAAGTACTATGCAGAACATGGGAAATTACCAATACAGGAACACTATCCTGAAGAGCTGGTCAATGCCTACCACACATTGATGGGCACGGGCCCAATACCAATGCCTGGAAATGTACCCACTCTTGAAAAGAAAGCCACAAATGATTCTAAGCACAAAAATAGTGACAAACCCACCCCAACTCATCCACTTAATTTGAATGATGAAGCTAATTTACAAAATGGTGCATCCAATCAACAAAAGGGTGAAAAAACAGGATTTGTTACTGAATTTATAAGCAACAACCCTAACGCCCCCAAAGGAGCATACAATAGAACATATCAGATATCACACACTCAAGATAACTTGGTGCATTCTGCAGCCTCAAGAAAGCATCAAATAAACAATCTAGCTCAGACAGCCTTCAAGATTGAGCAGGCCTATAGAAAGAACGAAGACAATGTAGAGAATGAAGAAAATGTTGCAAAAGTTGATATTCTTGACAAGAATAATAAAACATCATCACATAACAACCCTGTACAATCAGCAACCCTGACTGTGAATACCAAAAACCCATTGGATCATTCCAACAAGAACAGTGCATCTGCGTCTCCAAACAAGACACACCTGTTACTTGATGCATTTCAACACTATGAACAGATAGAAAAGGAACAACAAAAGAAGGAAGAAGGCTTCAAGCTATCGGTGACTCCCAAGAGACCATACTCTGGACAAACCTATTCACCAGCTGTGAACTTCACCAACACTGGGTTGAGTGACAAGCCCTCCACTGGTGGTGAAGTTGAAGCCAACACACAGCATGAGAGTACTTACCAAGCAAGCGTTGTAAAGAATGATGTAGAAAAAATAGGTGCATCCGGAAATGGTGTTTCTCCAGGGGTTATGAACTTGTTGCAGTTTTCTTCTGTCAATAACACACCAGCCATACAAAAGACAGCAGAAAATGTTAATAAATTGAAACAACAGTCGAACTTGAGGATGTCAGACACTTTTGGTGAAGATAAAAGTGGACGTATAAGAAAAAACGACGATGCAGAGATCAATTCATCCCCGCTGAAGAGAAAGAGGGTTAGTACATTTAGTAACAACGAGAATGCATTCATGGTTCCTAATGTTTTGGACTTGGATGAAGTCAAGGTTATATCCAAAGACCAAGACGATAAACCAGAGTGAGGCGTTATCCTTTTTGTTTTACTCTTCTAAATATAAGTAATGCTATAGTTGACTTTCAACGTTAGGATTTATAATTAAGAATCTGATTATATGTTTTTTTTTTGATCTTTTTTTTTTTGTAAAACTTTTGTAAAATCAGCCGTACGCCATCTTCAACGGATGAAGAGAAAAAAAACCCCTAATCAAGAAAAGTGTCGTTTAATTGCTTTAAATACGATTCATGATACAATAACACAACCAAACCACATCATATAGTTGGTTAGAAAGAACTTGATTCTGAATAGATGTTGAGTTCAGAATATTTATACAGCAACGAAACACTACCATTAGTTTCAATACTGAAATTAAACAAGACACAGGCATCCTTATCAGACGAGCTTTCTTTGCTATTGAAACACACAACACCCTCAGTGGCCACACACACACATTCCATTTTGATCATCAAGGACACAGTAAAGCCCCTTGATATAGAAACGTGGACAAAGAAACATATCAGGAACGAAAATCCCACAGCGGAACCCAGGGAGGTGTATCAGCGATTCATAACTGACAATTCCATCCATGTTTTGTCCGTGAAAAACTTACACGAGATTGACAGATGTTTGGACAGTTTACTGTCCAGTATCCAAGGTATGGTCCAAACGACGCCTGGAGCAAAAACCCAAACCTTCACCGTGTGCATAGAAGGGATAGATAAGTTCTGGGACAACGAGTCATTTCTTCTGCATGAAAGCAAGAGATTCAAAATGCCGATTGTGAATGAAATATTTTTGAAACTGAGGCTATTTAGAGATATATCCGAAAGCTCTGGGACAATAGTGATACGAACCATTCTGGTTCTAAACAAAAAGAATAACATCATAGCCAATAGACATGTCTGTGATTTTGAAGAGTTTGTTGAATCATTTATGATAAATGCAGAGGAACTTAATATGGTGAAGTTCCGTTTGGAAATTAATAAAAGAGTGTATTCCAATAACGTATAAGTGTTCTTTTGATTGTATGAGGTTTAATGTATATGAAAATAAAAAAAAAAGAATATTTTTTTTGCTACAATTTTTTTTAAGCCTCCAGAAAAGGTAAGTGGTTTAAGAAAAAATGTATGATTTTTTTTTCCAACAAATAAGGATATTTAGTGTAGTTGTAGACATAGTTTTTTCTTCTGAGGAATTTTTTTTATTTACACTGCAAAAAATAAATTTTTAGGCGGGACTGTTACTAAAAGGGATATTTTTCTTTCCAGAATCCACTTATGGTGCGAATGGTACATATTTTTTTTTGAAAATTCATTTTATATTTTTTCTGTCTGCGAATTGAGCTCAACAGAGAAAAAAAAATAGTTTACACTGGGGAGTGTGTTTCCTCCTTTGAACTTAGAACTGTGTGACGTAAATGGTAAAGAGCAAGAAAAGAAAAAAAAACATAATAGCATAGAGAAAAAGAAAATACACAAGAGTAAGTATTCTTCCGTGAAAAATTAAACCTCTTGTAGCATATTGGCTACTCTCAACTTTTTTCTCAGTTTGTAATAATGGCTTAATGGAATTTTAACAATATTTTTTTTTGATATTATCGAAATGGTATATTGAATATTTCTATTTCTAAATAGATTTATTATCTATGACTATATGTCAAAAGAGATAGTATAACACACTTAAGAACCATCGAACACTTATAAACTATAGATATGTCTTTCGAACCAGTTGTTGTTATTGACGGTATGTAACAAGAAGTACCAATCCAATATACACATTATAGGATTAACTAAAAATTGGAGGAAAAATACCAATAAGCTTCATACAAACACACACAAATTAGGAAAAACTAAAGAAATGTCAAGAATCTATTTGAACATTGTACTCTGTAATAAGCAAAAACAGGTTAATTGAAGAAAATATTGACAAATAGGATCAGTTTACTGCAGTAAATGTTCTTAACAGTGGAAGAAAACCAACGATAGCAATCCCAAACGGCCTTATATTTTTTAGGAAAATCATTAATACTCTTTCAATAATCAGGTTACCACATATGAACTACACGAATTAACTACAATTTCCGAAATCTAGTTGACTTTAGATACTCAGCACATATAAGCCATTACCAATTAATGATACTTTAAAGAAATGCAACAGATCTTTGTCTTAGCAGAGAATTATTGCGAGTTTAAGGTGTTTTGTAGGAATTATGGCTTCAAAATGGTATGTTTAAAGTAGATATCATAAAAGCTACTAGATTTTGAGACGATTTTATCGTTAACAAAATTCTTATTCAATACTAGTTATATGTGGATTCTAACATTAAATTGTATTTTCGAGTCACTGATACAATGTACAAAGGTCGATAGCTGGATAGTGTTAATGGAGCTCTTCATTGTTAAGGTTCTACAGAGGATACGTATTAATTCAATTTGCTTCACAATCATCAATTCAATTTGCTTCACAATCATCAATTCATTTTTCGAGTCATAATCATGATAAAACTTTAGTTTCCTATTTTGTTGTTTATTCGCAGCACCCAAAACAATATCAGAATAAAGTCAATATATTTTACTAACAATTAGCAATGTTTATCAAACCCCATTATATTAATCAAACAGGTAAGGGTCATTTATTAGGTAGATTAGCCTCTACTGTTGCCAAGCAATTATTAAACGGTCAAAAGATCGTCGTTGTCAGATGTGAATCTTTAAACGTTTCTGGTGAATTATTCAGAAACAAGTTAAAATACCACGACTACATGAGAAAGGCTACCATCTTCAACAAGACCAGAGGTCCATTCCATTTCAAGGCTCCATCCAGAATCTTCTACAAGGCTGTCAGAGGTATGATTCCTCACAAGACTGCCAGAGGTAAGGCTGCCATGGAAAGATTAAAAGTCTTTGAAGGTATCCCACCACCATACGACAAGAAGAAGAGAGTTGTTGTTCCTCAAGCTTTGAGAGTCATCAGATTAAAGCAAGGTAGAAAGTACACCACTTTATCCAAGTTATCTTCTTCTGTCGGTTGGAAGTACGAAAACACTGTTGCCAAGTTGGAAGAAAAGAGAAAGTTAAGATCTGCTGAATACTACGCTAAGAAGAGAGCTTACGGTAAGAAGTTAGCTACTGCCTCTGCTGCTGTTGCTGAATCTTCTGCTGCCAAGGAATTAGCTTCTTTAGGTTACTAAATTAAAAGTATGTGATTTTTTTTTTGTATATATAAAATATTGAAAAAAAAAAAAAAACCAGATATGAAGAATATATAGATTTCTTATAAAATAAAATTTTAAGGAATTGAAACCCCAATAATAAATAATGTTGTTTTTTTTTTTCGTTGTTGTATATTACTATGCTAAATTAAATATATGAAGTGTCACTATGATTAAACCATAGCTTTAACAGTTTCATATGTGTAGAATGTTATACATGTGGCTGGAATTGATCTAGCCAGATTTGCCATGATGCCTTTGTAGAAATGTTTCAAACCCAGCTCTCTGTTAGCTATAGTCTTTATGGTTTGGAGCATTGTTTGATTTTGCATCCCATGATCTTGCATGTTTGTCTTTAGTGTCTGTACGGGATAAAGAGCGACTGTTGCAATCATCTTTGAAATTGAAGTGATGGATATAGTCTCAAATGCTGACAGAGGACGCTCCTTATCGTGAATGAGCATTTTCATTTTCAATGAATCATAGATGGTAAAGTATATGGCACCCTGAGATACACCAATAATCGATGGCACCAGGCCTCTGAAAAACGCCTTCAAACCTTCTGTTTTGTATATGTGTCTGATGACATTTGAATAACTTGTGGAAACGGAATGCTTGGAATTGTCATTAACTGATATAACCCTGGTTTTGATCACCCACAAAGGCATGGTCAGAAAACTTGTAGTGAACCCAGCACCCCAAGCAGCTGCCAAGTAATCAAAACTGGTCATTTTCCTGTCTCTTTGATATGCAGTTGAATTGCTGGAACACATGGGACTTATCAAGTCCTTGTAGTATCTATAAAAGAAAAAGTACAGCCCCCATGAAGTGGAGTTACCTAATATGTTTATACCCATGCCTTTGTAAAAATGGCGAAAGGAACCCTTCTTTCCTTCTGTGGGGAGACTCAATGTTTGCTTGATAATTGACTTGTATGATGAATGTGCATCTCTTGAAAGCTGAAGTCTAAGCTTGATTACATCCAAAGGATGCGTCGCTAGTATGGTGAGAACTCCAGATGTGAATCCTGAGATTAATTCTCTTTGTAAGCCCTTGCTGCTATCTTGATTCATATTTTTTTTTCTTTTTGAACCTATAAAAAACTGTTGAGCTATATATTCAGCTCAAATATATATAATCTTATGTGCTTTAGGGGGAGTTTTAAGAAATGATTTAAATGATTTGACAGTTTTAGTTCCAAATAGTTATTTTTTTATTTTTTTTTTTCAATTTTTTTTTTTTTTCTCAAAAAGAATTTCAGTTTAGTTGAAAATGTTCAACTACGGTTACAACTGGCCATGTACACGTGACTCAATCTCAGCACACACCTGACAATGAACCTTAACACTAACTTTTTATGAGTGTAGCCTGTAGACTCCACTTTTTTGAAGAAACTTGTGTTCAAAATGATACCGAACTATGAGACAATAAAGAAAAGAAAAATGATAAAGTAAATTTTACTATGTACAAGGTTAATACCAGTTAGGCACCTATCTATATATCCACAGTGATAAATGATAAACCTCTCATCAATTCCAATTTTTTCAAACAAAACCTATTTGCATATATACAGTGTGTTTTTAAGCGCTTGGTAAAGGAGTTAGCAGTTGTAGCAAGCCTGGTCTGTTTGGGTTTGATTGCCAGCCTAGGTATAAAACAAATGGAACCCAACCGTAATGTGCGATTTTTTGGCCAAACTCGAACAGTTGGTTGATTTTTTCTCTAGTTTCGTCAGATAATATGAAAGCAGGTAATTTGATGGCCATTATTAGAAAGTGATTGATACAGGTTGTATTCACTTTTTTTTATTTCAGTTATTTGTTTGACGTAAGTGTATTTTTAAATTTCATTTAGTGAATGTTACAAAAGCCCACTTACTGAGGGAGAAAAAATTAATAGGAAAAAAAAAATAGAAAAATTTTTGGAATGAAAAAATACGTTGGGTGGAATGTTTTCACGTTTTCAGGAAGAAAAAGTCTCATAGGAACGCTACCATTACTGTAACTGAAACAAAACGTCAAAATATACATCATTGTTATCAATCACATATGAACATCTTTGCCTACCAGCTCTATTCCAATGATCTAAAGAAATACAAAAAGAAAAAAAAAGGACAATTCGTTATTTAATATTTTTGAATATATATATTGGGTTTTGTATTTACTATATGTGCATAAATATTCTTCAATGGACTAGTTGGGAGGGAAACAAAAGGATAGCACAACTTGTTTTTTTGTTGTGTATTACATTTCACAGTAAAGAACCTATATTTACAATAGTAGTTCTAATGGGTTTTCAACAACAGTCTTCAAAGCCTTCATAAATTCAGCAGCCTTGGCACCGTCAATGGTTCTGTGGTCAAAGGTACCGGTGATGTTCATTTGTTCAACAAAGGAGAAGCCGTTTGGAGCAGCAACGTCCTGGACAGGAACCTTGTTGATGGTACCAATGGCCAAGATGGTGGATTGAGGTGGGTTGATGATGGAAGTGAACATGGAGACAGCAGAGTTCATACCCAAGTTGGAGATACAGATGGTACCACCTTGGAACTCTTCTGGCTTCAATTTATTTTCTTTAGCTTTGCTGACCAATTCCTTGATTTCAGCGGAAACTTCAACCAAGCCCTTGGCTTCAGCGTTCTTGACAATAGGAGTTAGCAAGCCGGTTGGAGTGGCAACAGCAACGGAAACATCAACATTCTTGAATTGTCTGATGACTTGCTCGTTTTCTAACCAGTAGGAGTTGGCTTCTGGAACCTTCTTGGCAGCAGCAGTGATGGCCTTGACTAGAACATCATTGACAGATAGCTTGACTGGGGAGGTTTGGTTCAAGGCAGCTCTCAATTTCAACAACTTGGCAACGTTGATGTTGGAGGAGATTATGAAGGATGGGATGGTTTGGGTGGATTCCAACAATCTCTTACCAATAATGCTTCTCATGGTGGTGACTGGGATATCAGTGTAGGAGGCGGTGGCAGATGGAGCTGGGGCAGCAGCAGCCTTGGCCTTTGGAGAGGCCAAGTAGGCATCAATGTCAGCCTTGACAACTCTGCCGTTTGGACCAGTTGGGGTGACATCCTTCAAGGCAATACCGTGTTCTAGGGCTAGAACCTTGGCCAATGGGGAGGCAAAGATTCTACCAGAGGTGGAAACTGGGGCAGAGGCAGCCTTTTTAGCTGGGGCTGGGGCTTCCTTTGGAGCTTCCTTTGGAGCTTCCTTCTTTGGAGCCTCCTTCTTTGGGGCTTCTTCCTTTGGAGCTTCCTTTTTAACACCAGCATCAGCAACAGTGAAGTCCTTGAAGGCAGCTACATCAGCTTCTTCTTCAACGTAAACAGCAATTGGAGTGTTAACTGGGATATCCTTGGTGCCTTCTGGAACCAAAACCTTGGCTAGGTAACCCTCTTCTTGGAACTCAAAGTCCATTTGAGCTTTATCAGTTTCAACTTCAGCTAAAACACAACCTGGCTCTAAGTGGTCACCGATTTGCTTGGACCAGACAGCCAAACCACCTTGGGTCATGGTTGGAGATAAGGCTGGCATACCAATGATGCTATGTGGAGGGTAAGAAGCATACATTCTTAAAACAGCCAACTTAGTGGCATTGTTGTTCTTGGCAAACAAGGAGGCCTTTTTCAAAACAGTTCTGGACAACATTATGTAATGATCAGAGAAATAGTTATAATATCTTGGTTATGATGAGAGTATTTCATTATGAAGATAAAACAGAAGAGCCGAAAAAAAGAAGAATATCAGTATTGTGAAACATCAAAGACTGCAACCTAAGGAAATGTAATAATACAGACAGAAAAGCTAACATGAGGATGTGAATAACAAAATGTTGACCAAATGAATTTTTTTCTTTCTTTTTTTATGTTACGTTTAAACAGAAAAATAAAAAAAATGAATATTCTTCCTGGAGGGTTAGTGCTCGGAGGAACCAGAAAAAAAAAATTTTTTTTTTTTTTTTTTTCTGTGGTAGAGACACTTTCCCGAAAGAAAAAAAAAATAAAAGGAATAATTTGAAGGTGTAAAGCCAACGCTTAAGGAATAATTAAACCTTAATGATGAAACGATTAGTGATGATTGTTTAACCCTATTATGTTAATGTAATCAGGTTATTACGAATTTGATTAACATGGTATTTTTTTTTGATAATGTACAAATAAAATGATCTTCTCTTTTACTTACGTTTCTACCCTCTTTCTTTACCTTTTCTTGTTATAATTACCGTTTCCTATGCCTCTCAGTAACTGCTTTGTATACACACAACTCTATCTATTCTTTTGATCAAACATATGCTTTTTAAAAACCAACAACACACTCTTTCCTGTAAAAAGCACACGAAAATTGTATACTGGGGAACAAAAAAAAAAGCAAACAAACGCTGTTAAGCCGCCGGGGGTTTGTTTCACCCATGATATATCTCACGATATAAACACTTGAGAAATCAACTGATAAAAAAAAAAAACTACATAACTCTACTATATTCAAATGTCATAGAACGATGATAAAGTCAGCATGCCATCGTATTTCGAGGGATTCATCGCCTTTACGATATCACCGCCGTTTTTTCTCTTTCTTCCCGTTGTGATGTAGTCGTCCTCCCACTTAATTTCCAATGTTCCGTACTTATCATTATTTTCTGTCAAGTAGCTGTTTGTTGTGTTCCAGGAGAACCTTGTGAACACCGGGTTCCACCCTATAAGCGGCGTGACATTTTCCTTCAGGTACCTGACTGTGTTTGGATCCGATGGGTACCCACTACCGAGTTTGATGTCCTCTCTCAAGTGGATGCGGTTTAACTCTTGCAAGTGCATGTCCCTTGTGACTTTGGCAATCACTGAGGCAACAGAAACAATCGGATATATGGAGTCAGCCTTTTTACAAACTGTGAACTTCAAATCTGGAAACTTCATCTCAAGCTTTCGTTGGTAACTCACAGGGGGACCAACCGTGTCTATGAAAACATGCCTGATGCTCAAACCCTTATCCTCTTTCAGAATCCTTATCATTTCTATTGTTGTATCATGAGCCTGTTCATTCAAGTTGTAGATTTCCGTTGGAGGGTACTTGGACATTCCTGAACTGATATCTCTGGCTGATATCCCTGTCAAAACATATCCAATGTTGTCCTTCAATTGCTGTATGCTTTGTTGCTTGTCTTCATCAAGATTCTCATCAAGCTCTTGCCTCCACAGGTATCCAAACAGCTCATCTCTTTTGACATCAGTAAGTTTCTTTGAATCGTCAAATCCAAACTTCAAATCAGCTTCATTGCCTGTGTTCAAACAGTTGGCAAATGTTTCCGGCATGTAGGCTGCAGTATAGACCATTGAGCCAAAGATCGGTCCTCTTCCTGCCTCATCAACACCTACTACGACTGGTGTGGTGCCTCCCTCTACACTGGCTGGAACTGGGGATACATAGGTTTCAGTGTGTGATGAGCTAAGAAGTTTTTTGACTGTTTCAGGTAACTGATCCATATAAGTTTTTTGCTAAAAATGAGGAATAAACTAATCTTTGGTAGTGATATTGGAAGATACTCAATTATCTACTCTTTCTCTTGTTTTTCGCGAGGTTGGCTTGAATCCTTTCACCAATAATGTAAATCCATAGCAAAAAAAAAATGAAAAAAAAGAAATAATTGAAAAAAAAAAAAAAAATACTTGTGTAAACAAGACGCGTTAAATGAACTCTTACACTATTTTTTCTGGCTTTTCATTATTTGGCTACAGCAAAATGAAAAAAAAAAAAAATTATACTCCATTACTATTTACATACTCATTGCTTCTTGACATTCTCCAAGTTACCGAAGGCTAAAATCGAGTCTATGCTATGCTCTTTGCACAGCAACATCATTAATCTATCAATACCAACACCCAGTCCACCTGTTGGACCTAGCCCGAATTTCATTGTTTCACAATACTTGTCGTCCATGGCCATGATTTCTTCAGTGTTGTCCTTCATCGACTGCTGCTGAACCAGGGCCTTTTTCTGTGAAAGGGGATCATTCTGTTCCTCATACGCATTCATATATTCAACTCCGTTGATGAATAGCTCGTATCTGAATGCCCGTGTACTCGTCATGTCATGCTTGGCCAATGGAGAGATGATGGAGGGGTGATTGAACAAAATAATTGGTTCTTTGGCTGAGCAGTACTTTGTCTCCAAGTCATCAACCAATGATGCTATGAGCCTTTGAAGGGATATGTCCTTTGGGTACATTTTGTTGCCCTTGGACAGCAAACTCAAAATCTCGGAGTTGTCATTGTTTTTGAAAGCGTGCTCAAAAATCTGTATCAATTCACTAACTTCAACTTTTAAGTCATTACGTAGTTGATTTATACAATCAACTCTCTTGAACTTACCATTGTTCTTCACCATGAAATTGTCATAGAGGTCTGCATCGATGATGTCCTTAAAGGTCAAGAATACTTCCTTCAACAAAGTTTCTCCCAGATCAATCATGTCCTCCAAATCGTTGTATTTCTGATAGATTTCCAAAGATGAAAACTCAGGGTTGTGAGTGTTATCCACACCTTCATTTCTGAAGTTTTTCCCCAGTTCGTATATTTTATCATACCCAGCAATGACCAATCTCTTTAGCCATAGCTCAGGAGCTATTCTCAACTGTAAGGATCCATCAGTATCAGTGGTCTTCTTCCCCTGGGTGGTGACAAAAGGAGTGGCATTCGCACCTCCACTTTTGAGATTCAGCAGGGGTGTTTCAACTTCCAAAAACCCCTTGTCATCCAGAAAGTTTCTTATGACTTTGTAAAGCTTTGATCTAATGATTATGGGATCTATAACCTGCCTATGCTTCAGGTGTTCTTTTGCACTCAATGAAATCAATACCTTGTTTGTTCTTGTGCTGAGCTGAGTGAGATCCTTGTGCTGGGACAAATCAATTGTGGCATTCAATCTTGGTGCAAGAACACATGGCGCCTCAACAGGACGGATGATCACATCCCCTCTCTTGTTGGTGGACTTGTAAACATGGATCATCACATGATCACCAACTTTAAGAGAGTTGAAATGCTCATGGAACTCTTGGATATCCTTAAATGGATTCATGCTGGTCAGTCTTGCCCAGTGGGCCACAAAGTCTATTTCCAAGTTGTCCTGCTGAAGACGGTAGAAGTACGCCTTTTTCCCAGCATCTCTTTTGTTCATGATTTTCCCCATGACCCAGAATGTGTCTTCATGATTGTCTAGTTGATTTGCAATTCCATTGATTTCATTTATGCTGAATAAGTTGACTCCCCTTTTGATGTTGTACTTTTGCTTCAAGGTTGTTAACGAAGGATAAAGATCATTTGTTTTGTAGATAACAGCTAAAGCTTGCAATCGATTGGTATCTGCTAATCCGGTTATACCTGACTTATTAAGTCTTCTAGCATAATGAAGGAAAAGATTGTTTTTGTACATTATGACATGGGGGGATTTTTGAATGATATTTGTTTGATTATTTTTGAAAAGAATTTTTTTTTTTTTTTTCAAAAAAAATATATATATAATAAAACTAAGAACTGTAAAACATTGAGAATGGAACAATTTGAATATTTTTTTTTTAAGGCTTTACACTATACTGGAGAATACACAGTTCATAAAAAAAAAGTTATCTTTTATTGCCATGTTTTATGATTATATAATAATAATAAAAGAGTGGTTCATATTTTTTTTCAATTTTAATAAAAGTATATTACAGTTTTAATCATTGTAATATATTTTCATGTACTAACCTTAGTACAATAAAATGAAAGACAAAAGAATAATAGTCAATTACTTCTTTTATCTTAGGTTAAGCTATTTATATTATGGAGAGGCAGTGGACATATATTGAGCACTTAAAATTTATTTAATGTGTAGTATCAGAGTGTTTATTTTTCTGTTGTAAAGTTGTTTTCATGATAGCTAAAAGGCTGTAAGGCGCAGTCTCGTACTTAAACTTGACAACGTCCATTATTCCGAAGAACAATAAAAGAGTTTTAGCTAAAAAAAAAAATCAAGACGATAACGCATATCATATATTACTCATCATATGTGTAATATATGTCAGGATTTATATGATATTTTGTTGAGTGAATATAACAAAATAAGAAAAATATGATGTTTTTTTTTAATAGATGTTTTTATATAGTTGAGATGTGCTTATATAGTATGTACAAAATGAGTGTAGTACAAGAAAATAGGAACTTCAAAGAAGTAAAAAAATTTTTTCTTTTTTATTATTATTATTTTTTCTTTCTCGTGGTTAGGTTAAGAGTAGTGTCTGAAAAGAGTAATTACTGATTTGTGAGACTTTCTATTTACGGATGTAAATCTTTTTTGGTAATAAATTGATGTATTTACAAAAAAAACAAAAAACAGAAGTAGCCGCATTTTATTTATTAATATTTTGTTAATAACTTTTTGCACTGATAAAGGTTTGACTCCTTCTTTTATTTTGCCCGTACGATCAAAAAATAGATTAAATTTAGTATGGCAGAAAGTGTGGGTGCATTATTCCCACTCCTCAAAAAATAACACATCAATATTTTTATTACTAAATCAACATTATGATACTATGTTTCTTGTTTATATTATAATTTTTTTTTTTTTTTTTCTTATACATATATTGTTTTTATCATTGGCCATAATTTAGATACATACACATACTGATATATAATCTACCCCAGATAAACTATAATATTGGCCTATAACATATAAACAAACCAGACAAGGGGCATATATTTAATGAGCGACACTGATAACAACTTCTCAATGCATTCCCAAGGCAAACATGATCTTGATATGAACGAGTACATTTCAAGATCTAACAGCAACCTAAGAAATGGTTCCAATCCACACTCAATTTTCGAAAGAACAGTTGAGGAGAACATCAGCAACACTCCTTTGCTAATGCAACAAGCCCAAAGAAGATTGAGTAGAACAAGCTCTGTTGTTTCCTTCAACAAGTCCAATCCCATAACCATTGAAAACAGTAGATCAAACAGTAGATCAAACAGCAGCATCCACCAGAACCTGTCTAACTCCAGCAATGTCCATAGAAGACCCTCAGTGATGTCATCCCACAGACATAGTGAAAACTTCATTGCTCCTAGCTTGGACTCAACCTGCCAAATCATTAATGACAACACCACCACCATTGATGATTTGCAAGTTGAGGACCATCCCTTGAGCAACTCCCTTCCTTCATCTCCAAACAACAGTTTGTTTTCTCCTCCAGGAACAAATGGCCAAAAGAACAACACATCACCAAGTAGCTCTCCAAGCGAGTATCTCAAGAGCAATCTTTCAAGAAGACCTTCAACCATTGGCTTGGACATGGCCCTGGGTGTCAAGGATGACCAGTCACCTCCACTGAAACTGAACACATTCAGCTTCAACAACACATCCATATCCGAGTCATTGTTGCCACAGGGAAACTCTCCAAGACTTGTAAGATTTCAATCCTATGCTGACGTGTTGTCCGAAGAAGCTTCAAGTCTGAGAAGACCCTCATTTGGAAACATGACCAGTGGACTCCAACCAAACATAAAACCACAGACATCCCAGGACATGCTGGAATTCCAGTTCAACAAGCAACCTTCATTGCTGAAAAGAAACTCTTCTATTACTATGCCAAACAACGACAATGCTAGTAGCGGAAATACTAGTAAGAACATTCATTCCCAAACAATGGGCAGCAGTCCCTTGTCATCCCCCATTTTCACAAGCAAAAAACACCCATTGAAGAATGTTGTTTCCAATAACGAAAACATTCAAAAAGGTATTTTTGACAGAGTTTCGCCAAACGATTATAAGAATTACGGCTCTAAGGATAAGTCTCCATTCCACCAATTATCAAATAAAAGCTCAGATTGAATTCAAACAGTTGAGAAGTTTTTAGCCAAAATAAAAAAAAGAAAAAAAGAAAAAAAAAAAGAGACAAATACAAATCCATTTCTATATATATTATTTCAAGGAAAAATTGACTTTACCTTATTTTTTTTTATTAAAAAGGAAAAAAGAAAAAAATATATATACACGCCATATCATTTATAAATAGTTCTTTCTGTTTGCAGTTCTGACAAATCTTCTCAGCTGCCACTCAACATCAGCATCTTTGTTGTCAACGGATCCGAATTTCAATTCATACAGTCTCATTTCAAAACGAGGTCCACATTCCGCCAGCTCAACATCCCCTTCGTTTGTTTTCACATACACGTGCTGTCTGACTGATATGAAGTCGTCTCTGTTGATGAATGAGATGACTCTGCTTGAGTCCTTCTTGACTCCGCTTGGGAAGAGGTGTTTCAGGATGGTCACGACTCTTTTTCCGAGTTGTGTTTCAAAGCCCTCGAATATCAGATGCGGCGCAACAAGAGACAGGTTTCCAAGGTTTTCCTTGATGTCGTGCCTTAGCACAACGTTGTGCAGGGAGAAGACCGCAGTCGGCCCGTGCGGATAGTGGGAAACAGTCAATGATGTTGGAACACCTCTGTGTTCATGGATGATCATCAAGTCAGTTGTGTTTGAGGACAGACACGCCTTCGACAGGTCCGGTATCACATAGGACCCCCTGTTCAGTCTGATGCTGTTGGGAAACATCATCTGCAGCTCCTTGCTGAATTTCATCAGTCTTTGCGAGGGCGATCTGGATGTTGTCACAACTATCTTTGGGTCCTGGATCCCACTCATCTCCGCATACTCGTCATCAATGTCCTCAGCAGCACCAGCTGCTTCGTCAAATCTAAAGTCCTCTTGAAGCTTGCTGTCCTCAGCTATCTCCTTTGGCAATGGCTTACCTGTGGCCAAGGCCTGCTTAAGGATCAGTCTCTTTTCATGGACTTGTGACTGTTGAAGTTCTTGGGCCTTTTTGTACAGGTATTCTCTTCTTTCACGAGCTTGTCTACGTAACATTTTGGTGATAGGTTATTATCGTTTTTTTGAAGTTTGGTTATATAAGTGTAAGGTATATATTTGTTCTCTTTAACTATCAATAATGAGGTTATAACAATCAATTTTCAAAAAAAACAAAAATACTTATATTTTAATATATGTTAATTTTTTTTATATTCACAAGTCAATATTGGTACATTTCCCAATCGGGTATTTTATTCATATTTTTTTCTCCCTCCCATTTGTCTAATCATTAGTGTTACTAGAGGAAAACCCAAAAAAAAAAGCAAAAAAAAAAGAAAAAAAAGAAACGTCTTGTGTGTGAAACTCAAATAAACACTGTGTGCTTATATCCGACATAATAACAAAAACATATACACAATCTAATTTTGAAACTTATTTAGTGCCACCCTTTTCACTGAAGAAATTGAAATCCTCCTCCTCAATGCTGAGGTCGTTCTGACTCCCATCAGCAGCCATGCTTGTGAATGTGTTGTTTCCTAGGAACATGTGGGTGTGGAATGCTGTTGGCAGCAGTGTGTGCACTGTCTTTGGTGCCTTTGATATGGAGTTTCTCTGCTCCTTTTTCCTCAAGTCAAAGACGGAGTCCCTGTCGTCATCGAAGGTGTCTATCCTCTTCTTTACTCCACTGCTGTTCTTGTTCATCACGTCGTCGTTTTCCTCCAGCAGCGTGTCCCACTTCTTGTGGTAGTACTCCTCGTAGTCGTTGTTTTCGTTATCAGTCATGGTTTCCAAGTAGTTGTAGTCATTGAACAGCTTCTTGTTCTCCCCCTTGTTGTGTTCCTTCCAGTACTCCTCGTTGTATCCATGCACCTCTGACCCAGACGTCAGTGACATGTCGCTGGATGACCCGTCGCTGGAGAAACTGCTGCTGCTGTCTGACGCAACATCGCTGTAGTCGTCGTCCTGGTAGCCCTTGCCTATAATGTGTGCTGGTTTGTTTTTTGTCTTCATGTTGAACAGAGAGCTGCTCTTGTTAATTCCGTTTTCTTTGCCCTGTCTCACTGTTGGCACATTACTGAACAGACTCTGTTTAGGTCCACTGGGAAATTCCGGCTTTTTAATTTCCGGATCTTCCTTCTTCATCAGCTTGTTGACTTGCTCCAGTTTTTTCTTGTATGCCAGTTCGTAGAAGCCCTTGATTCCGTCCTTCTTCATCGTTTTCTTGTTGTTCTTGCCCATTATTCTCTTCGACATGTTCCCCAGTCTGACTCCGTTTGTCAGATTACTTTCATTCTTGAGAACATTGCTGTAGAACTTGATGTTTTCGAACTCATTCCCTCCATTCTGGTTGAACGGCTTTGATGTCATGTCAAAGATGTTCGTGTGGCTGCCATCCAGCATCATAGACAGCTTCTCAAACTTCGCAAGGTTCGTCTTGTACTTCTCTCCGTGGTCAAGCTTCAGCTTCTTGCTGAACTTGTCCTCAAGTAAGTGGTCCCCACTGTTGTGCATATCAATGTACTCTCTCTTGTAATTGTGGTGTACTTGTGTATAGCTCATATCCGTGTCTAAACCAGTATAGGGTTCAAATCTGTTTCTAGTATTAAAAAAAATATGATTGTATTTACTTCGCTTACCTTATGAAGATGAGATTATATAAAGAATTTTATTATTTATCGAATTTTTGAATATAAGTCAAGTATGATTATCCTAACATTAGTTTTTTCTGCCCCTCTGTTGACATCCCTACCCATCCAAACAAGACTAATCAGCGTGCAACATCAAGTCATGTTTTTTTTTTTTTTTTTTTGGCTTTTTCCCCCTGGTTGATGACATTTCATGTGGATCCTTTGACAATCCCTCCCTTTTTTTTTTTGGCTCACCAATTGTAACAAAGAAACCATTTACACCCAGTCTATAACCCCATTAAGAGTTATGTCATTCGTAATCATTAAAAAAGGCATACTATATTGATAAGAAATTTATATATATATTGGAAATAAATTATCAATTCTTCTTGTCGTTGATGAAGTCTCTCTGTTCCTCCAATGACTTTGATGCGCTGGAAAATCCCCTTGAGGCATAGTCAAGTGTCTTGTCAGCAGCATCCAGAACCCCGTTTCTGGTGTTGTCTAAAGCATCGTTTGTCTTTTCCTTGCTCCACTCCAGGTTGTCCTTGGCCTTATCACCGGCCTCGTCGGCCTTCTTGCTCCCCCAGGACCACCAGCTGCTGGCCTTTTCGTTCACGTTTTGCTTGGCATCGTCCAGGTTGTCCTTGACCTCCTCTCCCTTGCTGCTCAAGTTGCGCTTGGTGCTGCTCCATGCGTCCTTGATATCGTCCTTCTTGTCCTCAGCCATGTCCTTGGTGCTGTTCCATGCGTTCTTGATCTTGTCAGCTCCGTCCGAGGCCAGCTTGCCGACGTTTTGCTTGTCCTTCTCGTACTGCTCCTCAGCAAAAAAGGTTGCATTCTCCCCATAGCCTCTCATGGCGTTTCTCTGAATTCTGTTGATGTCCTCCTGGGTCAGCTTCTTCCCGTTGGAGTCAAGCATGCCAACTCTCAGGTCCCTTGTGTTGAATCTGTCTGCTGGAGACCCGTTGACATCCTCGTATTGCTCATTGGCAAAGAATGCTGCGTTCTCGCCAAACCCAGACATCATGTGCTTGTTTTTGTTGATGGCCGCTATCTCCTCGTGCGTGTAATCATCCGTTGAGTCCAATGAGTTTAATTGTCTCTTCAAATCATTGACCTTGCCCTCAGCAGAGCCAAGTTGCTCTTGCAAGGCTGTCTTGTTTCCCCACGTGTCCTTGGCATAGCTTTTGACATCATCCGTGGTGTTTGCAACAGCACTCTTCAGCGAGTTGTAGTCGTCCTTGAAGTTGTTCTTGACATTCTGGGTGGCATCGGTGTAGTTTGGAGTTTTACCCACCAATGCATTCTTCAGTGATGCCAGGTCCTCCTTGACTCCCTGCTTGATGTTTCTCAGGCTGGAGTCATCGTGGACTCTGAAAGCATTGCCTAGGTCATGGGACTGCTTTCGCCCATGTTCGAACAGTCTCTGTCTGCCGTCATACTGGCCGGCATCGACCTCTTTGGCAAATCTTTTCAATGATGCCTTTTCATTGCCCGTGTAGTCCACAGACGATCTTCTGGTTGGGTACTCAGTATTGTATTGGGATGACTTCCAATGCTGCAAGTCGTCCGGGGTCACTGGACCAGTAGGGCTTTTGTTTCTTTCGTAGATAAGAGCTCCGGTTAGTAAAGCTGCTGAACCTAAAATAACTTTCGATGACATTTTGTATATTTTAGACTAATTTGTTTTTTCACTGGTTATACACTATCTGTTCTCTTTTCATTCACTTAATAAACTTATTAATTTTGATCCACAGGTGTAGGTTAGGAGTTCCTTAAATAACTATTTAAACCACCCCTTAAAAAATTATGTCCATATTGAAAAATATCTCTTGTCAGCCATTTGTTTCAGCCTTAGCGCTTGATATCATCGAGGTATGATTCTTACAATCCAAAAAAAACAAAAACAAAGGGGAGGGTTGCCCTTCTCACAGTAATTATACTAAAGAAAGGTAACTATGATGTATTAATTAGTATTATTGCTTTATTTTAAAAAAAAAAACGTAATGTTCACTGGTGGATATCCAGGGCTAACCTTTCCATTTATCAATTTATTTATTTTTTTTTTTTGAAAAAAAATCAGCCTTGATTATGTCATTTATTGAATAAATAAAATAAACTGTCGAAATATGTTAAACGCCCCTTTAAAAGATATTAAAGCAGATGTTACGACTTCAAATAATCTAGCTAATAATAAAATATAATTTATATCTTTCTTTTACATTTTATTTCAATTTTTTTATATGTTTTTAAGATCTTTTAAATGCTACATAAAAAGGTGGTCCTTTAAATGTAAAAATACTTTAAGTGATTAAAATGGTCAAACACGTGACCCGTGCGGAGTTAAGCCACGCTTTGAGCAAATTCTGAAAAGTAACCGAGCACAAGCTAAAATTTTTTTTTTTTTTTTTTTTTTTTTTTTTGAAAAACTCTGTCAACCTGTCACATCTTTCATCCAATATATACTATGATTTATCATATATGCTTTATTCAATCTCTAGGCGTAGAATCTTTCAACAAAAGAATTATACACCAATCTACAGTTTGATTTGAAATACCATAAAAAGTTGAAAGAACTTCCTTTTTAACATTTTCATAAATGTCTAACGTTGCCATTGACAGATACGATTTGCAATTGATTGTAGATCCCAAGAAAAATGAGTTCGATGGGTTAGTAACAATCCACTTTGAACAGTCTCCATGTTCTGATATCACTTTGAACTCCCAAGGACTGAAAATTGAGCAATACCAATACAACACAAACGGGGATCTCAAAAAATCCACCAACAAGGCCAAATTCCTTGTCGACAAGACCCAACGAACAGTTACCTTTCCAGTGAAGTCGTTTGATGTTGACATCAAGTCCTTGACCATAGTATATAGGGGTCCGATTGATTACATCAACAAGCCGGGGATGAAGACACAGGGGATCTTCAAGACAAACATCCTTGACACCAAGACCAACAAGCAATCCTTTTTTGTAGCCACAAACTGCCAGCCGTTTTCATACATAAAGCTTTTCCCAAGTTCTCTAAATAATCCCCAAAAGGTCAAGTTTGATTTCACTCTTGTCTTCCCATCTGGTGAAGATTACAAGGCGGTTTCCAACACCCAGATAGTTGAGAGGAGTGTTGTTGATGACAACTTGATGGTGAAGTTTGCTCAAACTCCATACATGGCGCCTTCCGTGTTTGGATTTTGTTTGGGGAAGCTGGAGTTCTTGGAGACCTTTGTTGACGGCATGCCTTTAAGGCTGTACACACCTTACAACGTTGACGAGGGTGCTTTCTGCATTGATGCCATGAATGAATGTTTCACAAAGTTGAAGAGAGAGTTCTTCAAGGACTTTGATTATCCATTGAACAAGCTGGACTTTGTAGCATTACCGTTCCTACACTGCTATGCAACCGAAAACTTTGGCATGGTATCCATCATGGCAAACAACATACTGATGAAGAACTATGACGAAGCCATGCACAAGAACATGCGAATCATCATTGCCCATGAAATGGCCCATCAGTGGGTCGGTAACAAGCTTTCCTTCAAGCAAGAACACACCTGGTTCAACGAGAGCTTTGCAACCTTTGCTGCCATGAAGGTCCTGTATCCACAAGAAGCAGATGACTACGACATTGTTGTTGACAAGCTTTACAGTCACCAAATCAAGGAGAAGGCCAACATCATGCATGACCTGGATGCATCCTCCTTTGACATGCTGGAACACGACAACTACACAAAGGGTGTTTTGATCATCAGATACATTGTTGAGGCTTATGGCATGGACAAGCTGATCACTGCGATTGTATCTCTGGATGCGAAAAATCCAAACTCCAGTGTTCAACCCGAGGATATATTCTCTGAAATGGGATGTCTTGAGTTGTATGCACTACTGAACAAGGGTACCAATGAAAGAATTGTTTTGAGCATCAATGAGGATAGTATCGATGTGAAACCAAGGGGGATCAGCATTCCCCTACTGTTGAGCAATAATGAAGTCTGTGACTCAACAGTGCTTGAGTTGTCAACTGTTATTGGCAAAAGCATTGTATCCTTTAAAAGAGGCAATTATGGGCTGTTCAGAGTTCATTACAACAACTCAACTGTAATCAACAACTTGGTTAACTCATTGGATACCTTCAATGAACTGGAAACATTGTCCGTTTTGGATGACTTGAGCTTTTTCATAGGTGACTACAAGTCCGATGTTAGTATAGGCAAAAATGACTTGTTGTTGCCTTTTTTGATCATTGAGAAGTTTTCCATGCTTTTGCAGGGAGAGTTCACCTCTGATTACAATGAGTGTTTGATAAAATTGTTGCCTATAATCCAAAGTGTCTTCACAAACTTGCATTCCCATGATGTTCATGATATCACAACGTTCATGAACATTCCTATCAAAAAGACCTTATTGACGCTGTTTGAAATATTCAAGAGCCAAGTGTTTGAAGATGACAGGTTTGTATTTGACTTCAAAACTTGTGCTCCAAGCAACTACACCGTGCTGTCCCAGCTGTTGCCATTAATCAACGAATGTGAAGTTGATGAATTCACATCATCCATTTTCAAAACTTGGAGCACTGGAAGACCAATCAAATCTAAAATACCTATTGAATTGATATACCCAAGTTTACTGACTCATGTCAGAAGCATCAACACTACCAAAGACTGGAAAAAAGTTTACCAAATGTACCTAAAGACCCAGAACTACATGAGCATCCTGGACACTAGTAGCGTGAGTGCTGAGGACTTTCAGAATTATATATTTGCCAGTTTCAAGGAGGTCTCCGAGGAAATGTACATGAGAAGACTGCTTGAGTACATATTTGAGAACTTCTATGAAGTCGATTTGACCAGTAAACTGTCTCTGCTGTATTCCAATGGGAACAAGCAGTTCAACAACTCTGATAAGAAACACAAGGACCTGTTCTGGGAGTACTATGTGAAGAACTTTGATAAGTTCATCATGGAAATGAGAACCAAACAGAAGAAATGGACCAATGTTGCATCCAACAACTTCATAGAGTTGAGTCAAAGCACATTTGGCAGTATGATTGATACAGACATCAATGAAGTTGAACAGTTCGTTGCCATGAAGGAGTCCAAGTACGGCAAATCAATGATTTCTGAGGTTTTGGATCTGAAAAAGAAAATGCATGCTAAAAACAACCAAATCTATGTTGTTTACTTATCTGATAAATATGACATGTAAATAAATTGTATAATGTGTATATAAGCTTTCGATAAAACAAAACAAAAAAATGGAAAGATTATTTCTTATTTTCTATGAATTCAAATTCATCTATGTCATTATCACTTTCCGTATAGTTGTGACTGAATTGCGTGTTCTCTAAAGTAGTCGCATACGACACATGCTGTCTGCTTTTGTTGATGCATTGGTTTATCTTCTGCTCCAAGATAGAACCTAGCTCACTACTTTGTTCATTCATGAACAAATCACTTGAACTGCTGCGAGTCAAGTTGTCCTTGATACCTGAGGCTATTGCATGTGTTAGGTACTGGGCCCACAAACTATAAGTCCTGTTCAAATCACTCTTTGTTATTTGTTGTGAATCTAACTTGGATCTCAAGTTTATGTCCGATGAGTAGTTGATGATTTTTTTATTCTTATTGTAGGAATCTGAATTGATCCTTTTGAACAGTGCTTTTGATATTTCAGACTGTGGATCCAAAACCTTCAATCTTTCCTTTGTGATGATTTCAAACATCTCTGTATTAGTTAAATTGTCCTTATTGTTCTTGTGTGCGAAGGCAGACACCTTGAACAGTTTAGATTTGTTTCTGAACAAAGGAATTGTTCTTTTGCTGTTGTTGAGCTTGTACGTTATTGATGATTTTTTTTTCAATGAAATGGATCTTTTAAGTGACTCACTACTTTTCAATGAGTTCAACGAACTGCTTTTCTTTTTATGATGTTTGTTCATTAATTTCAGTTGCCTTATTGAGTATATGGAGAATCTTTTCACGTGACCTTTGGGCTGGCGTTCAACACAACTACTGCTTTTAGATGGATCAGAAATCACTGGGATACAGTAATCATTGCTGTATTTGGACAATCTCTTTCTGTGGTTTATATCCTGTAGTCTGTGAAACTCATTGAAGTCGTGTAGTAAGGTGTTGATACTCTGGATGTTATTTGAGCTGGAGTTAGACGAGTCCAGGTTCGTGACTGTGTTGATATGGTTTGAGTTATGTCTCAGATGGTATTGTTTTGATTTTATGTTGTTGTTGATATAGCTGCTGTTACGCTTGATGTTATGTGAGTTTTTGTCTTCATAGAAATCCTTTAAAAATGATGTGAACAGTTGATTAGACTGTGACTTCTGAGGAGTATGCTCAAACGAGTTTTGAAAAGAGATTATAGAAGCCATTTGTTTGGGGGTTTCAAAATGAGAGAAGCTGGTTCTGTCTCTATGTTCAAAAGTATTCCTTTAAAATAATGTATGCAACATATAAAGAAAAGTTACAGTTGAGATTATTCTTTTTTTGAAAATTGTTGTATTGAAGATACTATATATAGGAAAACGATATGACTCTGATATATTTGATTAATTCAGCATTTATTTATTAATTCTTAGTTTAGCAATGCTACTTTTTTTTCTTACCCAAAGAGGAAATGTGTTCCGATGTCACAATTGTATGATCGCGTAACTCTAATTCTAATTTGATCCCCCCCATACAATTTCATGTTGATGTTTTTTTTTTTTTTTTTTTTCTATGGGTAAAAAAATTTTCTTTATTTATTTTTTTCAATAATTTGATATTTCTGGTTAAGTGGTTAGCTTTCATATTTTTTTTTTATAAATGAATATCAACACACACAATATTTTCCAATATCTAAACATTATTTCTATAAATTATATTGATCTCTTCACTAGATGATATAAAATTAATTTATATAGTGTAGAAACCAAGTAATAAAAAAACAAAACCCAAACATCACATATTATATATAAACAAAAAATGGACAGATTAAGAGAAAAACTAAGCAACTTGAAGTTGGAAGCTGAAGACTGGCAAAACAAATACGAAGAATTGAAAAACGAAAAGAAGTTATTGGAAGAGGAAAATATCAAGTTAGAGCACGAAGTCACCAGACTAACCACAAATAACGAAAGATTGGAAAACGAAATCAGCACTCTTGAAGAAACTGTTGACACCCATAAGCAATCTTTGCAAACTGCTGACAAGGATGCCTCTGAAAATGATGTTTTAAGAGAAAAAGTTGATAAGTTAGAGCAACAACTAGAAGACACCGAAAACGAACTAAGGGAAGTTTCTGAAAAGCTAAACAATGCTGATATCAACGTTGACAACATGCAAAGAAAGTTGGAGTCTGCTGAAGTTGAAAACAGTGAGTTGGAAAACAAGTATGCTGAGTTAGAAGCCAAGTACGAAGAAACCAAGAAGGAGCTTGACGAAATGATCAAATCTTTAGAGGAGTTCTGAATTGAGCATTACGTCCACATTTCTTAATTTTTTTTTACTTTATAGATAAAAAAAAAGAAGAGAGAAGTCGTTGTTACTTTTAAAGGAAAGTTGATATATATTTTGGTTTTGTTATATTTTTCGTTTTGTGAAAGATCAGATTGTTGGTTGTGTATTTTTTTACGTGTTACAAAAACTTGATCTGTGTTTTTAGATAACATTGGCCATCACATGGTTATCTCCGATGAAAATGATCTTTATTTTTTTCTTTTTTTTTTTGAAATATCCAAAAAAAAAAAAAGAGTGTGATTAATACAATTAAGGTAGTTAATAAACCATATTTGCTAGCTACTTATAGAACATAAAGATAAGATTTAAAAAAAGAAAAAAAAAAAAACAAAGGGAATATATATCAAACTGGAGTCATTAGCATCACTTTTCACATAGTTTCTTTACATTTATATACTCTTACTGTACATCCCCTTCTGTTGTACATACTTTTAAGAAACAAATGAGCGACACTTATAGCGGAAGCCACTCTCCTATTGAGAACATTATAGACATTGCGTCCGTGGAAAAAGATGTAGATATCTCTGAAATTCTTAAACAAAATAATATAACCAATCAAACCATTGAGGTTGTGGTGCATCATCATCACCACTTTGATAAACATAAAAATGATAATGATTTGAATACCAAAACTCCTAAGCAAAGGCCACTACGAACTTCAAGTTCAAGTAACAAAAGTTACTCAAATTCGCCAAGCCAGAAACTTGTTCAATATATGTTTGATCCAAACACTATAATTGCTACATCATACTATAACAAAAAAAAGAAGCATAAAAAAGCATCGTATTCGGTTTTAAGGGACTTATCTCTGCAGAATCTAAATGCTGCGCAGCATTTCTTATTGGCGATGGGCAGAGACATTTCATTTATTGTTCCCATTTTAGGATTAATAAAGTCATTCAAGAAGGCCTGGGACTTGAACATGAACACTTTGCAGAACTCCCCTGATTTTGAGGACATGCCTAGCTTTTACAAAACCATGATGTACATACAACAACAAGATACCAAGAACTTGTATTTGTTTTGGCAGAACCTCTTTAACAATCAGTTTGAAAGCTTCAACAACAACACAATCAACATTCTATCGCATTGGAAGAGTTTTTTGAGCAATTTGAACATTACAGAAAAGGCTACAGCCACCAATCAAACATTCTTGAGAAACCAGTCAAATTATACAAACCAGCAATCATTGAACCAAACCAAAAATGTATCTGGTGACATAACACCCTCATACCTATCAGCCATCATACGAGGGAGATCATCAGAGTTTCTGATGTGTGGGATGTGGTGCATTGTGTCGATGTACCTAACCTATGTGACTCTGGATGCCCTGATGGTCCGGTGGATCACTATATACTCAACAACAGCTGCTATTTTGAGAATGCTGTCAATATCCCTGCTGCTAATCATTATTGAACTGTTCATCTTAAAAACACTATCAAATGAGCATCAACCTAACAGCAGCAGCAAGGAATTTAAATTTGGTGGAGAGAACTCGCTCCATGCATGGATTTTTATATCATGCGTTCTGACAGGAGTATTCATATGGCAAAGTTTCTGGACATCATTTTTACAACAGGAAAACAAGAAAAAGACAAAGTTAACTGAAAGCCAGCAGGAATCTGACGAGGATGATGACCTTGACACACAGAACATGATGCACCTGCTTGTGAAGGACAGCAACAACTTCATCAAGCCATTCACAACAACACTGCAGTTCTGGAAGTACACACTAAGGAAACACTTGGATCTATACAGTATTATTGTCTTTGCGGTTGTTCCAGTGGGTGTTGCCAGTTTCTTGACCATGATCGTGTTGCTACGAAACTTGTTTATACAGAGAATTGATGTTGAGCAGCTAGAGAAAATATGGCATGAAGTCAACAAGGAGCTTTACACTTGAATATAATCAAGAAGCGTACCACATTCATACAATTATATAAAAAGCTTTATTTCTTAAAATCATTTGTTCTGATATGATCATCTCGTCTATTGATTAGACCGCTACACAATTGAATTTGTGAAAAATAAAAAAATTGAAAGTGAAAAATGGAAAAGAAAAAAAAAAAAAAATTTTTTTTTTTTGCTTTATTTAAAAAAGACATATTATCTTTATCAAACTGTATAATCATTTTGAAAAATAACTACATAATAACCATAATTTAATATCCATCATTTTCTAATGTCCAGTATATCTATTTTAGGGTTTGCCTTGGAAGCAACTGCTCCTATCAAAACAGCCATGGCCCAGTCCATTTTTGGTATTGGCCCCAAAACAGCCACCAGAGTCTGTGCCCAATGTGGTATCTCTGGGAGCACAAGAGTTGAAGAACTCAGAGAAACACAAATCCTGGAACTCACCAAGCACTTGTCGAAAATGAAAATTGACAAGCTGCTAAGAGACGAAATCAACACCAACATAGAAAGACAAATCGAAATCAAATCATACCACGGCCTAAGACACAAACAGGGTCTTCCAGTGCATGGCCAAAACACCAGAAGCAACTCATCGACTGCAAAGAAACTGAACCGTTTCCCAAGATACTACACTTGATGATTGAATCTTGAAAGAAATATACTCCTAGGAAATCACAGGATATGTACTTGTATATATTGACGCTATAAAACATAGTCAGAGTTAAAAGAGTTGTAACTTCTTAGCTCCATCAAGTGCCTGATGGTGGGTCTCCCGTGGGGACAGTTCCATGGCTTGTCCAGAACACCCAAGTTCCCCACTATACGCTTCATCACTTGCACGTTCAAAGGTCTTCCGATCATGATTGACATTCTACAAGCCCGCATTGCAAACATGCTACGCACCTTTGAGCATCGTATGTCCTTGCTCACCTTGTAAGCACCCTCATTGGCTCGCAGCAAATCCATTATCTCAAAAAAATCATCAATTGTGAACTGTGTCTTTTCAGATAAAGGCAATGTTTCCAAGTAGATATCGTCAGTGCCATTGTCCGCAAACTTCAACTTAAATCCGTTCTTGGTGAACACATCCACATGATCCTTGATCAATATCTTGTCCAATGGGTTTAACTCAATGGGAACTGGTTTGATCAATGGCTGGACATTGATGATAGTGTTTTTGAAAAGCTGCTCAAAGTTGTACTTCTCATCGCTTGCATGCTGATCAATTATGAACATGTCATACCCACTCTCCAACTTCCTGGTGCATATAATAAACCCTAGGTTGAATTGCCCTATGACCTTCATTTTCAGGAAATCTTGCTTGCTCACTGTCAATGTCAATAGCCTTTCTTGCAAGTCCGTATTTTCTATGTCTGCATTTGTGGAAAACATGTGTCTGCATTTAGAGTTTGGCTTTTGAGAAATAGGCTTGATCCTCAAATCCCGCATATTTAAAGTCATCTTCTTTTCCAGAGTTGATATATCAATCAAATCAGTAACCTTCATTTCTTGTGATGGTAGGATATCCTCACTGACACTCTTCAACAGTTTCTTTACTGATTCGTTGTCCACTGCATCTTCACTACATTCATGTCTTGATGGCTTCGATGGACTTATTAATACCCTTTTTGGCATGGGCAGCTTTTCAATAGTTCTTTCTCCATCCATCTCAATAATCACCTCATCTTCATTCTCATCATCAACAGGCTTGGTGCTTGAGTTCAAAAAAGATGTGATCTTACTTTGAAACTGTTTGACAATCTTTTGGTCACCCAATGGTGTGTCCTCGTGGTATTTGAATTGCTGCAAACTTGTTCCTTTTCTGATTCGAGTGGATGCTCTCTTGTCATTAATTGAAGTTGATGATCCTGATAATTCAGAAGTGTTGAAAACCTCATCAAACGTGGGAATTCGATCCTCATTCACTTCCTTGTACACATCCAAATACGAATCATTATCAGAGCACTCCTCTTGTACGGCTGTTGCTGTAGTCTTTTGTCTAACAAGCCTTACCTCGTCATCATCTACTTTCCTTTTGCTTTGAATGTTTTGAGTATTGTCATAGAGCATCATCCCATCATTGTCCCAAAACTCAGCTAAACACTCACGCAACATTCCTAAAAACACACTCTCATTGTGCACAAGCACAGTTCTCTTATCAGGTGTCACATTCAAATCTAAAATGGTTACCGGAATATTAAAATTTAATACAAAAAAGGGATACTGCAGATGATTGTATTTTTTGTACTCTTCATTTATTATATTCGATATCTTGGAATAGTCTAGAGGTCTCTTGTTAATGTAAATAAACTGGTTATCTGTCTTCGATGTTTTTCCAAAGCCAAAACTCTTCTGTGATATTAATCCCTCAATTGTTATCTCACCCCCTTCAAAATGATGTTCTTTTACAAATGACTTTTTAGATGGCATTGTGAAGTCTAATTTTATTTCATTAACACCCTTCATTTTAGAACTACCAAATAAGTTGTTACAGTTCTTCAGCAAATATTGTAAATTCATTATTTCATCACTATTTATAGACTGTTGTCCTATATTACTCAACACCAGTTTCCTTTTGTTATCAACAACATTCCATACTTTAATGTTAATGTCATAGTTTATAATACAATAATCCTGTATTAGTCTTACACACTTATTGAAAGTAGCCTTACGATAGTTTTTCTCAAAGTTCATTCTTCTTACAGGCAAGTTTTCAAAAATATCATCAATAACAATGGTTGTACCTTTATCCATAGGTATGATTTCTTGCTTGATCAAGTCACCATTGTGGTTGTAATGTAGTTCATGCCCCATTCCGCCTTCATCATTGGTACATGTCATTATTACTGTTTTACTAATAAAGCAAATTGAGTTCAAGGCTTCACCTCTGAACCCCAAATTTATCAAATTTGTGTTAATATCATCGAATTTTGTTATTTTTGATGTATAATGTTTTAAGCACAAAGTATCAAAGTCATTCTCGCTAATTCCATGTCCATCATCCTTAATTTCTATCCCATTCAAACAGTAATCTTTTAAGGTTATTTCAATGTTTCTACTATTCGCATCAATGCTGTTTTCTAGCAGCTCCTTGATGATACTGTTAACATCAGTGATTACTTGGCCAGAGGTAATTGAGTGTATATCACTATCTGATATAGCCTTAATACTATTCATAATGCACTTGTTTATAGGTAGATAAGATAAAGTCAAGATAGTTGGTGCCTTTAAGTTCGGTATATCTATCGTAGAAATCAAGAGATGAAAAATTACAAGAACATAGGTACAATCACAAACTTTGACTTCTATTTTTTTTCTTTTTGATTTTCTCCTCACCCCTTGTAAAATTTACGCGTATCTAAGAGTTACAAATAAATAGAAAATCATTGCTTTCAAACTAATGAGATGATCCTCGACTATTTTTAAAACAAATCATTTCAATGCTGTTTTTCTTTAACAGTTTTTTATTAAAGACGTTCTTTAAGATTATAAACCACATAAAGCCAATATTATATTAATAGTAGAAGCATACTTATTTCCCTCTGATAAATAATTCATAATGGAAGAGTTGTTATCTCCCCAAAAGCCTAAAACCATCAACTCATCGTCAAATCAAAAACTCCTAGAACAGAACAAACTTCAGAATATTATATCTTTGAAGCTTTACTTAAAAGTATACATCAATCTGGTACTATACTACAACAACATATACCCATCTAATGTGTTTACCTCTTTGTTGAACAGCAAGAAAATATTCAATCTATCCATACATCTGCCCATGGTAAGGCATCCTCGAATAGAGGAGTACATAGAAAAAGTTATTGACTCCTTTGTCAATGATGTCCTACTGATAAGTTTTACTACACTGCTTGAACACACCTATGATAACGAAGATGAACAAGGTCTCTACATAAACAACACTTTGAAGTTCATAGTTGAACTTATCGACATCAAGCCTATTTGTGATGTATATCAAAGGACAGTAACTCAGTCATATTATTTGGACTTTATTAATTTTCCCGTCGATTTCTATCAAAGCTTAAACCCACAAGACGCTATATCCATATTCAGAGAAAACCTCATCAATCTTAACTCATTTTTGAAAATAAATTCCTGTAAGAAAAACGAATATGATAAGACATTTGATGTTAAGGTGGAATTACCGGACAAATTCCCCCTTAGCAAAGATAAGCAGTATGATTGGTTTTATTTACACAAACAAGGTGATTCGAAACAGTCAGATGATGTTGTAAACATACCATTAAAAGAAATGGAATTCAATGAGAATGTTATGATCTACTCTAACTATAAGAAAAGCACAAAAATGCAATGACCATTCAATAGAATATATCTTTTATTGAAAAGTTAAGAGTTGCATGGGGGGAATAAATATATAATTTCTGAATGTTTCTTATTTGATATAATCCGATTTATATTCTAATAGTATTAATTTATTAAATTTTTTTTATGCATTCAAATTCAACAATCTCTTAAAGTTTTCGTAGCAGAAGTAACTTATGGCTACAGAAGGACACACCTTAACCAGGTTTGGCAGCAATCCCTTATACAATCCCTTGAAGCCTTCTCTTTTGACTGTTTTTGACGCACAGTCAAAAAACCCGCTGTATGTATGTTTGTGTGCAAATGTACCCTGTGCTTGCAGTCTTGTTCTTAGAAGGTTGATTGGATAAACTATCGATGCACCAATGGAACCTGATATGGCTCCCAGAGGAAGCATCACCATATTAGGAAGATGTCTGTCTTCAATTTTCGTATCGTCAGTGAAGTAGTATTGCGAAGCAATGTTCTTCAACAAGTTGAATGTACCCAAGTCAATGGCTGCATATGGAAACATACCAGTCAATCCTGCAGGCAATCCTCGATAAAAGTTTCTTATTCCAGCATTGTTGTGTTGCTTGTAAGTTTCTTTGATAATTTTTTTTATTGATATAGGTGACTTGGCACTTGAGTATGGCGAGCTATACTTTACATCTTCACATTGCATTCTATACTTAATGGTGTCTATTGGATACACAAACAACTGCGCCATGCATCCAGCAATCCCACCACAAAGATAATTACCCAATGGGTTGTCCTTCATGTTTTGGTAACTGTTTGGGAAAATCAACTTCTTCACAAGCTCAAAACTCCCAAACTTTATAGCCGATTCAGGAAATATTTTCATTGCTGATAGCCCATTACCAACATAAAACCCCTTTAGCCCTGCCTTCTTGTATATCGTCTTCAAAACCTGCGATACATGCAGTGTTTTGTCATTGGCAATTAGAAACACCTTGATTCTATCAAATGGGGCTGTACAAGTTCTTGAAATGACACCGGCAGACCCACCTGCTAAAAAGTACTTCAGGGAGTCCTTATTGAAGTGCTCCTTAAAGGTTGTATCTGTGTCATTAGTGTCTGAACTTTTTCTTTTTGTGTCGTCCTTCTTGGCCGTGGCCTCTTTAATATTTGCATGGCCCTCGTTGTTGATGCTTTTGTTCACAGGTCTCTTTCCCAACTCTGTTGTCAGTTGATCCAGTTCCAAGTCTTCATCCATCTTGAATCTGTTCAGAATGTCGGTGTTCGATGTCAACGCATGCACTTTGTTTATGTTTGAGTATATGCTCAATGCCGTTCTCAGTCTTGAGTTATTATGTCTGGGAACAAAAATCAAGAAGGATTCCCACTCTTTATATGTTATTTTATAGTCTTGGTCAAAGCCAGGCTCCTCAGGCAGTTCATCAGGTTTTTTGTTTTTGACCCATCTCAAGAAGCTGGGTTTGTTCGCAGTTTCAGATTTCCTTATTATGTCCAGGTTTGTCAAATACTTGTTTATGTCTTGAAGCTTTATGAACCCATCCTTGTCAAGATCAATGTTGTAGAAACCCTTTTTGATTTCTTTGATGGTTGAGTTGTAGTAAGTTTGGAATTTTTCGTAATCAAATGTCTCCTCACCTTGCGAAATGTTAAAAAACAAATCATTCAAGTAGTTTGTCGATATCTTATTGATCAGGTTCTTGTTCATCACTATCTGTTTATGTTTCTCATCTATATCGCCCATGTTTTGTTTGAGGCTGTTTTCTATGTTGATTTCATTGGCATTCACATACTTGAACAGTTGATTACTGTCTTGTATAAATGTTTGGAATTGTTTTTTATTCACCAATCCATTGTTTTGTGGACTATTTGATCCTTCTGTCTTCGTACTGATTATCTTGTTGAACAAATCTTTGCAAGAATCGTCATTTACTGTTTGTGACGTATCCAGATCACTGTCGTCCATTATTTATGTTGGAACAAATGTAACTGATTTATATTGTTATATCACAGCAGTTATTTGTATTTTTCTTTCAAAAAAAGAAATGGAGGGAGATAGAATATGCAATATCTTCTTCTCTTCTATATTATAAAGATCCTTATTGGTCTATTTAGGATGATCCAGTGTTCTGGTTTTGCAAACCATCTAGAAGACTTGTAATGAATTGTTTACATATATAAGAGAAAAGATGAAATAAAATCCAAACCAAAAGATAAATAAAACCGTCCTTGTCAATGTAGGGGAAATATCAATAACGTGAAAAATTTTCCCACTCCCGTCAAAATCAGGTAACTCCCGCAAAAAAAAAAAAAAAAAAAAAAAAGAAATTTTCTCATACGATGGATGTCATGTGACCATATACATGTGTCTTAGTTAATAATATTTAAATGTTTATGTTAATTATGAAGATCTGATTTGTTGTTCAGCATAGTTGACTGTTTCTTGGTATCTTCTTCTGGCTTCTAAGAAGTCAACAAACTCAGAGTATGTTTCCGGAAGAACGATCGAATAGCCAGGCTTGTCTATGAACTTCATGTCTTGCTGGAACTTTTGGATTGTTCCTTCTTCGTTTTCGTTTGGTACAAAGAATGAGTAAACAAATGATCCCGTGGACTTCTTGATCTTTGATTGAACATGTTGAACTCTTGTGTCCACCTTGATTTGCAAAATGGTTCCTGAGCTTACTGTGAACTTCTTAATGGATGGGATTTGCTTTCCTGTGATTGGTGTTGGTAACAAATGTTGTAATTTGGATATACATAGTTCTTCTTTGCCCTTGTCTTCTTCCTTCTCCTCAGCAACTTTGTAGTTGTGTAGTTCAGAGTAGACAACCTTGGAGTCCAAGTGCAAAATGGAACCAATTGGGACTGGTGCCTTGAATGTCGTGGCGTCCAATGACAAGAATCTTGGTGATCCATTGGAAACAGAACAAGCAGTGCAGTAAGCCAATTCAAAAGTCCACTTCATCAAGGCACCTCCAAAGCATTGGAAAGAATGTCTGTTTCTGTATTGAGGTTGAACCAACATGGTGCTTTGTAATCTTGTGTCTTTGGCAAACAAAATGTTGTCTTTTATTCTTTTACCGGTTGATTGGTTAACAAGGTTAGCCTTGACTATGGAATCCAATTTCCATAGGCTGTGAACAAGCTTGGATTCCTCCTCTGTCATCGATGAATTGGCAATTAGGTTTTGATTTTCACTTTGTTCTTGTTTGGCCTTCATTTTCTTGGCTATGTTGTGGGATTCGGCTCGTTTATAGTCAACCCATTCAGCTTCGGATGTTGGCAATATCTTGTTGATGGCCAAGGCTCTGTGTGTTTCTGGGTTTCTAGCAACAAAAGTGAAGGTTGAGCTTAATATTCTTTCGTGTTCAACTGGACATTTCTTGATGAAGTCCTGGGTGATTTCTTGAGGAAGCTCAATGGATTTGTCAAATGATGTTGCAGTAACTTCAATTTCCATTGATGACTTACCAGTCCAGCAAACGGAACCAGACAGCACAACGTTTCTGTTTTGGATGTTGTCCAGGTGAGATAACATGTAAACTCTATCAACACAGGCAGTGACCAAAATCGGCTCGGCTGGGGAACAATGTCTGTAGGCAATTCTACCGGCTAGGGCATCCAAATCCATAAAGAGTTGACCACACTTGGCATTACCATTGGTGTTTGTATAGAAATCACAGATAGTTGGGTTAGTGGCAAATGGCAAAAGCAAATAAGAAAAAGATTCATCTCTTGACTTTTCACTGATGCTTGTGGATTTAACATTGTTGTAGAGATATGAATCTATGATTCTTCCCTGTTTCAATTGGCTCAATCTTTCGTTGATAGCATTCAACCAGGTGGCCTTGAACAGTTCTTTGTTTTCTTGCTCATTAGGGTTACTTTGCAAGCCAGAAACTCTGGACAAGAGATGATAATCAAAAAGTTCTGAGGTTACAGCAGCGTTAGCATCTGGTTGTTGATTGGCTAGAGTGGCTCTTTTGGAGTTGCTGTGTGTAGGCTTGTGACTGTCAGCCTTGTATAGTTTAGCAAGTCTAAATGGGGTAAGCAAGTGTTTTGATTTGATATTAGATCTGAGCATATTGATTAGTGTGGGCTGGTTGTTTTGATACCTATTCACCTATGTCTTTACAATTTAAAATCTATGCTTGTACAAAAAAAAGCAGTCTAAAAATAAGGAAAAAGAAGGCTGCTAATATAGTAAGCTCGATGAGATGTCAAGAGTATTTTGAATTCATTGTGCCTTGTTGAACGTTAAGATAAGATTGTAATTTTTTAACGTGTTTCTCCTCATTGCGGAAAGAAAAAAAAAGAGGGGGGTGGGGAGGACTCTTTCAATGGATATTCATCAAAAAAAAAAAAAATGGAATATGCCCATGAGGGTGTACAAAGTCACATGTGAGGAGAACACAACCGTTATTCAAGTTTTTACAATGGTGGAGTTGTTTATAAAATGTGATTGTAAATTTATTACCATTTTTTATGATTGAAGTTAGTGAATTTAAATAACAAATAACAAGTGCGTTAACTTATATGTAATTAACTTAATCAATTGTATTAGTTTATATTTTTCGGGTGTTTTATAGTACAAACTACATTAGTAGTCTGCTAAGTTAACAGATTAACAAGTTGTTGCTACAACACGCTACCATATATGCACATAACTAACTACTGTTGACAACTCCAATTTTCTTGTTGTTTATATTTTTTTGGTAAAATTAAATGTTACAACGCTACCAAAAGCCAAGAGAAAAAGGTTTTTAAAGAAAAATTTTTTTTTACTAACTGTTACCCGACTAGTTGATTTCTCCAAAGATGGAACTAAGAAAAAAAAATTAGAACCCACATCTCGAAAAATATGAAATTATAACACTTTGTTAACAGTCATTTAAATTATTTAAGTTAATTATATACTATTTGAATGCCCCAAAAAAGAAAACGAAACAAGACAAAAATAACAAGGAAACCAATTTGAATAATGTCTGTTAACGTCTTTGGTGATCAAGTTACTGAAGAAAAAGCTGAAAATGCCAGAATGTCTGCCTTTATTGGTGCCATTGCCGTGGGTGATTTAGTCAAAACCACCTTGGGTCCAAAGGGTATGGACAAGCTCTTAACCTCCATCTCAACTGGTCAATCTCTTGTTACCAATGATGGTGCTACAATTCTAAAGTCAATTCCTTTGGATAATCCAGCAGCCAAGGTTCTGGTCAACATTTCCAAGGTTCAAGATGACGAGGTTGGTGATGGTACAACATCGGTCACTGTTTTATGTGCTGAATTGTTGAGAGAGTGTGAAAAGTTGATTGATAACAGCAAAATTCATCCTCAAACTATCATACAAGGGTTCAGAATAGCTTCCAAGGCAGCCTTGGATGAATTAAGTAGAAATGCATTTGAAGATGAAGTGGAATTCAAAAAAAACTTGAAGAAAATTGCCATGACAACTTTATCTTCAAAGATTTTAGCTCAAGAAAAGAATCTGTTTGCGGATATTGCTGTCGAGGCCATTTTAAGAATCACTAATAAACAAAACGACGAAATCAATGTGAACCTTCAAAACATTCAAATTATCAAGATATTAGGTGGACAGATCAACAACTCATTTTTAGATGAAGGGTTCATTCTGAAGAAAAAATTTGGTAACAACCAACCCAAACAAATAAAGAATTGTAAGATTTTGATTGCCAACACCACATTGGACACTGACAAGGTTAAGATATTTGGTACTGAATTCAAAGTTAATTCCACTTCAAAGTTGGCCGAGTTGGAAAAGGCCGAAAGACAAAAGATGCAAGATAAAATTGAAAAAATCAAACAGTTTGGCATCAACTGTTTTATCAACAGACAGTTGATCTATGATTACCCAGAACAGCTTTTGACTGACTCTAAGATAAACTCTATAGAACAAGCTGACTTTGATGGCATTGAAAGACTGGCCTTGGCTACTGGTGGTGAAATCATATCCACATTTGACGATCCTGAAAACTGTAAAGTTGGTTTCTGTGAGTCCATTGAAGAGATCATCATTGGTGAGGACACATTTTTGAAGTTCAATGGCTGTGAGGGTAACCGTGCATGTAGTATTGTTTTGAGAGGTGCCACCGAGCAAGTCCTGGATGAAATGGAAAGATCATTGCATGATGCCCTTGCTGTTTTGCAACAAACTGTTAAGCTTCCAAAGATGGTCCTTGGTGGTGGTAACACCGAGATGCTGATGTCAAAGGCTGTTGAGCAATGCGCTATTAATTGCCAAGGTAAACAACAACTGGCCGTTGAGGCCTTTGCAAGAGCATTAAGACAACTGCCTACCATCTTGGCTGATAACGCTGGGTTCGATTCATCAGAGCTTGTCACCGATTTAAGATCTTCCATATACAGAGGCTTGAACACATTGGGTCTTGATTTGACCAATGGTAAAGTTGCCGATATGAAAGAACTGGGTATTTTGGAAAGCTATAAGCTTAAAATGTCTGTTGTGTCTTCTGCTTCTGAAGCTGCGGAAGTTCTTTTGAGAGTTGACAATATCATTAGAGCCAAACCAAGAACTGCTGATAGAAGAGGATAAGTAGAAAAAAAATATAATATTAAAAAGGGTTATATATCAATCAACTATATTGACTAATTAGTACAACTTATTGCCATTATTTTGTTTCAAAAAATAAACCAATAATTAACAAACTATATACATTAATCATAATTCTGATTTTGTTTGCTCCAACACAGCTGTTCTTTCCTTTAAATAGGCCTCTAATTGGTTCAAGTTTTCAGCCACAATCTCCATATCATCTTTGAATTGGGATTCGTTTAATTTAGCTGATGAAGCATTGATCAACATATCTTGCTTATACTTCAAAAGTTGCTCAAATTGATCTCTAACCGTGTCTAAATGAGATGGTAGGGCAATTACCTCTGCTTCTTTATTGATTTTGTCAAGTTGTTCATCCAATCTGTTTATTTCTTGCTTTAGTCTTACCTTTTCCCAATCCTTGCCTTCATAACTACTGAAATCAGTACCCTCATTGATCTTTTTAACACTGCTAGATATAACTGGTGTGGAGTATAGATCTGTGGTCTTTACATTAATAGAGCTTGAACTTAAATTGGTATCTACAGAATTCTGCTTGAAAGTTTGCATTAAAGATCTTGGTACACTTGATGGAATTTCACAATCGTTGTCATTCATCTGTTTTATAACATGGATTATATAAATGGCAGGATCCTTGTTTATTTCAAGAAGATTGGATGGGTTCAACAAATGCCACACCTTGGAAACATCAAGTTCTGTTATGTTGTTTATATTGGCTATCAAAACTTTACTCTTCAAGCTTTCGTATAAGTTTTGGAAGCTTATAGTTTTTTCCAAGCTTAAATTGCTTGTGGAGTAAATTGTTTCATATAAATTTTTTTCACTGGGAGACATGTACCATTCAACAAGGGGCTTAGTTTTTTCAGGCTTGGGGTATGATTTAGATAATTCCTTATTTTTTGAATCCTCAAAGGGAGATATATTGTTATCATCTGAAGAATCACTTGTACTGGAAGTCATATTAACAACATCTGTTGTATATGCTGGTTGAGATTCCGGTGCTTGATCAACAGAAGGTTCATCTTGTTTAATAGAAGCATGTTGAGGAATATGACTGTTTTCAGCTTTTTTCTTCTTTAATAATTCAATTTTAGAACCTGGTATAAGCCATTCAGGAAGTTGATCAGGAACACTGGAAATGGTTTTATTCACCATATCAAATAACAATCTCATACAAATGACAAACTCTTCAAAGTCTAAGCAATCGTCATCGTCAATATCAGCTAAGTTCCAGATTTTGTTCAATATGGAAGAATCCAATTTACTGTTGAAGAGAATAGGCTTGACTAAATCATAAGATAATTTTGTTTCCTTAGGAGTATTGTTTTGCTTTAAAACACCTGAGAAAATTTGCCAATACTTTTTGATTTCAAATTGTTCAAGTTTTGACATGATATATGTTGCTTGGGTACTTGAGGAATTTATCTAGGTATGATCATGCAAAATATGATAACCAACATCTTGACTAAAAAAAATAATACTTATCCAAACTTCTTTTAAAAACGTAAGGTGTTAATAATAGCTTTCCGGGTAAGCATGTGGTATATGTGTAGTTGGCTTATTTCTCTTTGTTGGAAATCTATAATCGGAGATAAAACCAGACATAGTCACATGGTCAGCTACCAATTTTTTTTTTAAATTTTCCAAAATTCGCTAAAAAAACCCAAAAGCAGTGTTTACAGTATCATTTCCTAGTTAGGAAATTTTTAAAAAAAGTGTGCCATATTTGATGTACCTTATTAATAAGTGCATCAAAGAGCTACCAAGGGCATCGCTGCAATTAAATCTCCTAATTAGGAAGGTTGATTAGTTTACAACCATGAAAAAAAAAATAAACAGTGAGCCAAACCTATTTTTCTTCTTATAAACATTTTTATGGCGAAATGTGCTGAACTGAAATGTTTATTATTAACCTGACATTAATTGGCAAAATTTTTTTTTAAAAAAGAAAAAACAAACCTTATTTTAGATGCTGAGTTTATCATAATTATCAAATCATTTCACTTTTAATACTTATTTCAAACAAATTGTATTAATAAAAAGAGATCAATTTCAAAAAATAAAACCATGATGAATATCTAAACCAAATATTAATACTTTGCTTAATTTCAAAACTACGAGTTATATAATTGATCACTTAGTTTTTTGTATCAGTATAACCAAACACAACTAATCTACTCGCTAATACTTAGTAGCCTTTATTTTACTTTGAAAGTGCACATAGTATCATAAAATCAGATAGTTTAATAATAATATGGTTTCTCTTTACACATTACTGCTCTGTTTGAATACGTTGAATAAATTAACCAATGCTAAACCATATATCTCATACTCCTTGAAAAATCAAAGTCCTCCAGTGGCGTATCTCGATGAAAGCTATTCATTTGAAATAGCTCAAGATACGATGCTTTCTTCAAGCACCTCAAGTAGTGACATTTCTTACTCAGCTTTCAATCTACCATCATGGCTATCATTTGATGGCTTGACATTCTCAGGTACTCCAGAAAATTCAGACTTCTCAGGATCCACAACAACAAAAGAAATTATTCTACAGGGACACGATACAGATGATGATTCATACTTGAATACTACTTTTGCTCTTACAATGATGCAAGAATCAACAGTTACAGTAAGTGATTCATTCAATCTTAATTCTTTTTTGCTTGAGAATGGTAACACCACAGGATCCAATGGATATATTGTCTCTCCTGAAAAGGAGTTCAGCTTAACATTTGGTACAGATGTATTTTCTGAAAACTCTTCAGATAGCAGTTCTTTGAGATATGGAGCCTTTTTGACATCGGGAAACTCACCTTTGCCTATATGGCTGAGCTTTGATGATTCAAATCTTTCCTTTGAAGGTACAGCTCCATCGGTTAACAGTGAAATTGCTGCTGCCCAAGAATACCCTGTAACTTTATATGCCACCACCGAAGAGGGGTTATCCATGGCCTCAATTGAATTTTCATTTGTAATTGGTGCACACAGCTTGTCCATTGACAATTCAGCTGTCATCATTAACACAACTGCTAGTAATAGAGCATTCACATACAACATAGATTTATCTGAGGTAAAGTTGGATGGTTTTGAAATTCAGAGTTCCAACTTGTCATCAATTTCCTTATCTTCCAGTCCTGATTGGGTCACATTGTCAGATGTTGGTTCAATGAACTACGTTATTTCTGGTAATGTGCCAAGTAGTTACTCAACCTCTCAAACATCTTTTAAGATTAATGTCGTTGATGTATACGGTGATGAGGTCACTTATAATGCTGTCATTAACTTTAAAACATCTACAACTAGCACAACTTCTACCAATTCATCCTCTACCTTTCACAGTGCTACAAAATCTTCTCACAGCCTAACTACTTCAACTCTAGCTCCTAACTCAACAGCTACTAACTCAACAAAGGCAACTACCAGCCATTCTACAACTCCATTGTATTCAACGACCTCATCAGCAACAGCCTCTGGTACTGGAAAGCATCACAAAAAGAACAAGCATACAACTGCTATTGTGTGTGGTGTAGTAATTCCAGTCGTTGTTTTGATAATATTGGCAATCCTGCTAATTCTATTCTTGGCCAAAAGAAGACAAAACAAGGATAACAATTCTAAGTCAAATAACAAGGGCCCATCTGGATCTCCTGTTGCTGATGGTAAATACAAATTTAATGATTTAGAAGCAGGCGTGCCATTGGCTATGGGTCACATGTCTTCATCCTCGATGTCCACCACTCAAAACTCCCAAAACTACGAAAAGTACATAAACAAATCTGTCAATGACATGAATGCAGAGGCTTTAAATGACATTCCTACAGCTACCACAGCTGCGGAACTGGACAAAGGATTGCAAAACTTTTTACAAGATTCCTCTCAAACGGATAATGATATAGTGGATTCTTCTAATACAACCAATTCTGCCTCTTTATACTCACCAATAAGAAACTCCCAACAATCTTTTGAGAATCAAAACCTATACTATCAAAGCATGAAGAACAAAGGCAAGGAGTCATGGAGAAATGTCACCGGCACTCCACTACCTCAGACTTTGAGCGATAACCAACCAAAGCTATCTCCAACAATAGAACAATCCAACACTATGGAAAGACATGCCACTACACCATCCAGAAGTGACAACAGAGAATCATATCATACTCTGAACAGTATCTCCACCGATGAATTTATGAACTTAGGCATCAATGCAAACACATCCATTCCTGTTGACCAGGACTCTCATAGAAAGGCATCCTTGCTGACAAACAGAGACTCTGTATTTGTAGAGAACCCCGAAAACACAATTACTCTAAACAACTTCAATCATAGACCACAAATGACCAAAAAGACAAGCATGCTAGTGCCTTTTGATAATGTCGATTCTTCAGTTACCAAAACTGATATCACTGACGGACACAGTGTTGAGACTGCTTCTTTATAGTTATATAATTACAATTAATTGAATCCTACGATAGACTGTTCTTTTTTTTATCTGTTTTCAATAATTAATTAAGTACGAGTTTCTATGCAATCTGGCAAAAAAAAAAAATAAAATCCAAAGATAAAGAACTTATACATGGTTAATAACAAGGTCATTAAGACTTACAATAGATTTCTATATATCTTTAAATTGAAACATTTCTCATCCACAACTAGCACATTATTAAGTGGCAATAGTTTGATCAACAATCTTTTCCATTCCTCGGTACTTTCAAATACTGTTCTATCAAAGTCACCAGTCAACAAGCTCCAAATCAATACAGTCTCGTATGCCTCCTTGAAAATGTTCATGAACTTGTTAAAAGTTTCGTAGCTTATGTCATCTTTGGATGGTAGCTTTTCCTTAATCAAGTTCAAAATTATAAACAACATTACATGGTTGTCATTAGTGAATAGTGCATCATTGAGCTTGATTATTTCAAATATTCTGGTAAGTTTTGAGTTTTTGAATGAAATGGTACTTTCAGTGTCATCTGTTTCAATGTCGTTACAAAAATCAAAAATATTTACCAACACTCTCAAGAACACAGTCAGCACCAATGAGTATGAATCCTTGATTGTTTCATAGAATCCCAACTTCTTAAAAGAAGAGTGCTCAAAATCATTTTTTTTAATAAAGTCGGTTAAGCTTTTGTTATCATCTAAAAGTATGCTCAGCCGTTTGTAGCCTTTCAAAGCTGAGGAGGAGAGACCTTCAAGGTGGAAGACATAGCCATCAGGACTGTTGATGTTTTGATATTGTATGCTTTGTTTGTGGAAGTATTTTGGCATGCAATTGACAATCAACTTCAGCTCTTTCAACTTCATGTCCTTAACTAAATTCAACATATCTGGTCCTTGGGATGTATAATCGCAACTGTCTATCAAGGAACCATAGCATATGGATTCCAAAATAGATTTCAAATGGTCAACAAATCCCAATGATTGGTAGAAGTAAATTTCATTAGGCAATTTTTTACCCAAAAACTCAAAAGAGTCAGTGGGAGGATCAATGACTTTCAATGATGATTTTGAGTGGATCGTTAGGTACTTGAACTTTTCATCATCGTCTAGTTCCTCTTCATCGTCATCAAAAACAGCAGAGTTTTTCTCTTCAATGTCATTTTCAGCTGCTAGTTCAAGTAAATAGTATGTGCTGACTTGTCCATTAGTTGACAATATTGGAGAGGCAAATAAAGTCATGATTGCCTTATCTAATAAATCTTGTTGCTTTTCGTTCATGAAGCTTAGTCTAATAGGTGTCTTTTTGTTTATGTCAACTATATTCTTAAACTTTTCATTGTTTATGTTAGTTATATTAAACTGAACAGGCTGAAAAGCATTCTTTGTTATTAAGTTTATCTCAGTAAATTCTAGTTGATGCTTTATACCTAGATTTTCAAATAGTTCAAATTTGTCCACAAACCCAAAAGTTGATTTTGATGATAATGTTATACCAACAACAATCCTATTAACTCTGTTAAACATAAACAATTCTGTTGGACCATATATTGCATTGATGACAGATGTTGAATACATGTATACTAGTTGAGTTAAGGAACTGTATGGAGCTATTAGGTAATTGTAAAACTGATTTTCAATGAAAAAGTTGGTCCATCTGCTGGTGTTCAATTCATCAATGAAATTTCCATCAATTTTGTTGTCGCCATGCGTCTTGTCGATGTTTTTTATTCTTTCCCATTGTGAAAAGTTTCTTAATCCTGATAAGACAACATACACTTTGATATTGTATTTGAAAGATAAATCCTTGATGAACTTCATGACTAAGTCAGCTACCTTACCAAAGCTGGAACCATCATTAAGAAAGTTGATACCCAGTTCTTTCTTGTCTAATACTTTCAAAGATATATTTTTAATCATATACTTCAGATCAACACCAAGGGTAGTCCCTTTTAATTCATCTAAATTGCATCTGTTGATCAACTTAGGATTGTCGGAAATGTGATCAGCTAATTTAGTATCAATAACTAACATGATAAACTATGTTATATATTTCTTATAGTGAATATAACAATATATAGTTGAGACTAGAAAAGGCCTGTGGGTTTTTTTAAATTAAGAAACTGTTTGTCGTGCTATTTTTCTACAAATACCTTTAATTTTCTTTTTTCATAGAAAACACCAGTAATTTAACACTTTTAGATGATTCGTTGATTTTTTACAGGCGTTTGAAAAAAACCCCAGAGTACAACAAAATCAGGCAAATTTTAAAATTTTTTTTTTTTTATTAAAATAAAAATAAATCATAATACGATATAGTTAATCGATATCGTTGATATACTTCTTACATAGCAACAATACAAACATATACTCAATAATCAGCTTCTCACTCTTCTGTTTCAACAATTACCATTTACCTTTTTTATTTTTGGGTTTATTGGACTTTCCTTTTTTTTTATCTTTGTTATTTAGAAATCCCCTTTTTACCGATCCAAACTCAGGCTCGTCTTGATTTTCGTCGTTCTTTGGTTTTGTAGATTCTGTGGTTTTTTGCTTTTCTGAATTTCTTTTAGCAGCAGTGACCTTTTCAACGTGCTCTATTTGCTTGCACATGTTATTGTAGAGAACACTTTGTAATTTAACGTCATAAAATTCCTTTTTATAAAACTTTGGTTGAATGTTACAGTTGATCACGTAGTTACATCCTGGAATACCTAGTGTGAACTTGCCCTCCATACTTTCAATATTTATCTTTTCAAACTCTGGAGTATAAAGACTATACAGTATCGATTGTGCACCGCCATTTCCGTTCTTAACAAATAACCACAAAAATGGATATAGAAACCCAGTGTATAGAACTAACAATGCCCAGACAGTACCATTGCTTATCAATCTTCTTAGGGTACCTGATCTCATTATGCCTGGCTGAACAACTGTTGTAGAGATATTTGCCTTGGTTAATTTATCACCCGTTTCTGCTCCTTTCACTTCCTTTTCGTCACCTACAACTAACTGCCTATGAAGTTCAACCATCATCAAAGACATCTGGAGCTTACTTGATGCATAGAACTTGTGTGATATAAAATGTTGTTGACTCATGCATGGATCCTCAGGGAAAACATTTCCCAAAGCCTGCCAAATACATGTACTGTAAATGATTCTAACATCTCTATCTGGGGGTTGTGATTTTATACACGGCTTAAGTAAGTTTAGCAAGTGGAAGGTTCCAATGCAGTTGATGCTCATTTGTAGTTCAAGTCCATCTTTTGATGTGTGTTTTTCATATCTCTTTTTCCCCATGATAGGTTGCATTTCACCATGCATCAAAACAATTCCATCAAGTCTTCTAGGAGATATGTTATCAATCCACTTTGTAGCAAACTTTCTAACACTTGTAAGATCAGAAAAGTCACAAAACTCCGAGTAAATTAGTTCATTTTCTGTCTTTTTTCTCAAGTCCATGATGAAATCGCTGGTGAATTGATCCATTTTTGATGATAATATGATGAGCTGAGCACCACGCAATGCTAAATCATAAGCCACAGAGGCACCCATACCATTGGTCGACGTCGCCCCTGTTAAAATGAACACTTTCCCATGCATGTTTCTTTCCCAGATGTTCTTTTTCCCTTTGAACAACCATTTTATAAAGATAACACTGGATAGTATTGGGAGTATCCTGTATGCTATGAGATCAAAGTGTGGGATGGAATCTGTTCCATTGAACACAATGGCTGTAAATACATTCAACGGCATCACAGAAAGTTTTTCAAGCTTGCTTCTTTTTTGGTTTTTATCAGTTTTTCTTTGTTATTCCTTAATGAAGAGCAGTGTGAAACACTTATTGATAATAGCTGTTAGAGTGTGAAATATATATCAATTTTTTTTGTAACGATGATTGATGTAAAGTATTTTTTTTTTTTTCTCAGAAAAAAAAATGGTGTCCAAAAATACCATTCATTAGCCGCCATCATGTGACTTATGCTTGACCAAATACCTCTATGCATGTTCATTGACCTCCTTCTCCTCTACTATTAACCCAATCAGCAGATCCACTTTGTCTTCCTCTAGAATCAGAGTCAATAGCTACTGTAGGAGTACCTTCAGAATAGTTGAGTTTCAAATACTCCCTTTCATCCTCTTGATGCAAAGAGAATTGTTGATCTGGTAGAAAAGAACTTCTTATATCATTGTTCAAACAAGTCAGTAACTTGTACATTTCGTCATCAGTTCTCATTAGATTCCTCTTTATAATATTGTCCTTATTAACGTTATCAACGTACTTTCTTGATAGATCCGATATTCCTGTATCACTGAAACCTAGTACATAAGACATCTTTTTATTCCAATTTCTTGCATATATGTGGGGTTCATCATATGCCTTTTCACAAGAGTCAAGGTGTATCCATCTTTGTTGCTTGGTGTTGAAATACTCACACCACACATGGTCCTCCTTGTTCCATACGTATCTTGTTCTAAGCTGGAAACTCACTAGTATGTAAGTAAAGAGGGCAGCCCACTCCCCACATCTACCTTGTCTAGTTTGAAGCAAAACAGCAGGTGAATTAAATCTTGGAAATCTGGTGGTTGCACCACATGAGTTGCACTTGTATACTTCGACATAGCCACATTTGGGATCTCTTTTGTACTCCTCTTGATTTGGTCTTTCTCCTGATACATACTGCTGATTATCGTTCTTTCCACATGAGGAGCAGTCTGGTTGGTTTGTCCATTTGAAAAAATCATCTTTGAAATAACGAAGAAGTTCTTTGACCAATATCTCCTCATGGTCTATGTCTTCAGGACTTTTTTCTTGACTTTGCTTTCTACTTTCCTTATCTATGTTATCATAAATCAAAGCCAAATTTAGTGTTTCTAAAATTAGTGCTTGAAGGGGATCATTGTGGTAGTATATGTAACAATGTTCATTCTTTAATTGAATAACCTGATTAATGAAGTTTAAATCGTTTCCTGGACCAGCTTTAAATGAATTTAAAACACTGTTATTGTTTGTATTTTTCAATTTGTTCAAGAAATTCTCCTTGTATTTTGCTAAAAACTTTGAAGCTAACTGATCCATCAGACTGTATAAATTTGGATACCAATGGTTTTTTTTTTATTAATGCAATCAACTCTATTTGCCTTCAACAATTATATATATAGGTAAGAGATTAACCAGAGAAGAGATATCCAGGTGGAAAATAAGCAGGGTTAAACGAATTACCAAAAAATCAAGAAACAAGGGTAAAATTAAATTTAAAAAAAAAAAAAAAAAAAAAAACAGATTAGCTTAAACGCCACATTAAAATCAATTCCTACCATGGTTTACACATCATCAAATTACATAACATCACATTACATCCCATCTTACTCCATCAATTGTCTTTTTCACTAAATTATACCAAATGCCATCTGAATCGATAAATACTTTTCAGCGCAGAGCAAACATCCTTCCAAGAAATATAAACTATAAAGCACTGGGTATAGTTATTCTTATAGCAACTTATACAATTATACCTTGTCTAATATACATACTTTTCAAGACTATAGACAACCGGATTGTCCATAACCTCTTAGTTCTTTTCTTATTGAGTTTGCCAGTTGTTATATGGATGAATAGACTGATAACTTATATATCGTATAGACTAATTACGTAGAATCTCTAATATGACTCTTTTCCTATAGGAAAAATATATTTGAAGTGTTGAATGTTGATATGTAAAATGCACGTGAAAAAAGTTGAGTTTAATTAAAGAGAATATTTACAAAAAAAATATAAATACAATATCCAATCATCATTTAAATGTTTTAGTAGTAATAAAATATACAATATGAAGCTTACCAAAGTCGGTTATGACAATTAAAAGCGTAAAAATGAATATAGTAAAACCAGAAAACCAGCTTATTGTACCTCTTCATATAACAAAATAATATTTTATATTTTTTACAATAAACAACTAGTTTCATTAATATATTTCTAAACAAAAGAAAATTAAGCCATGATTTACGAAAAAAACTTTCAAGAACTTCAAAAAATACTACAGAACATATTGCCTTATTTACAAGATGCTATTCCAAGAATTATTGATATAATAAAACAGATCATTAACTTTATAAACTCTCCTGAAGGCCAAGCTTTGATTAAAATATTGGAAACTATCATCAGAGTCATTATAGGTTTGTTAGGTGGCTCTGCTGTACTACCACAAGAATCATTATTGTCAGCGTTTCTTACTAAGTTTGTTCAAGTTTATGTTTTTGGAAGTAACGTGATAAGATACTTTGAAATGAATATTGAATATTTAGCAAACACTGCATCAGTATCTCAAGATTCATCAAACTCAATAGATTTGAGGGAAATTGCTGAAATGATAATAATATCATCATTTGAATTAGCCAGTAAGGCTGTATTCATTCAGAGCTTTCACTTCAAGACATTCTTACTCATTCTTTCAATTATCTTACTTGCATTGAAGTTGAGAGAGGCTCTATTAAAAGAGACATTAATTTATTTGCCTTCAGAAAATAACTCTATAATGAGCAGCGAAGAAAGTTTCAATGCTTTTTTTGATAAACATGCTGACACTAAGTCAGAAGTGATTTTTAATGCTTTGATTGTTTCTGTCAATCAAGCTATATTAACTTACATGGTAATTGAAAAGACATTGTCTTTGTATTAATTACAGTTCCGATAATTTATGTTCTCTATATATTAAGCTTTTAACATACTTTTGTTCTTTTTAGCAATCAAGCAATAATGTCAATCAGTCTGATAGGATAATAATTTCAACGTCACCATCCTTGTGTTTGTTAACAATTTCCTTTTCTTGTTTAAGTTTTTTGTTTGGGGGCTTCTGAATATCTTCTTGCTCAACATCACTATCTTCAACCAAGTCTATAAAATTGTCAATTTTTCCTTTATCATTCATATCCACAATTTCTATATCACTATCATGATCAATGTCCAAGTCTTTATTACATGAACACGATTGTTCCTCAAACTTCTTCATTCTGTCCAGGGCGGCTTGTCTTACCATTTCCGCAGGCGACAATGAGCCATTATTACATACCTTTTTGTAACTAATGCCGCCCAATTTTCTTCCTTTGCCCATTTTAGCTTTTTGTTGACTCTTTTTGGCTATCAAGTTATTGTCCACAACAGTTGTAATCGGACCATCAAGAAGTTTCTTACCCTGTCCTAAGAAGTTGTTGTATAGGCCCAGTGCCTGATTACCATATTGCTTACTCCTATATTCATCCCACAGTCTGTGGAAAGCATCGTTGTGTGGTCCTATACTGTTGTGGCACAGTTCATGGAGAAGAGTGTCCAGAACCATGTCTTCATCCAGAAGCATGTGTGGGTCGCTATTTTTCCTGAGTCTTAAAAGAACTTTTTGACCACGATTCACATTTAGCCCAAGAAGATTTTCATTGCTAGGAAAAAATTCTTGCAATACGCCCACTTTCAAATTTAGATCTTGCATCAGTTTGGAAACTCTGTGAGATAGTGAGTATAGCATTTGAAGACAATGATCCGGGGATGGACCCTTTTTCAAAGATCCAATAAAGCCTATATTGGGATTTTTATATTTGACATCTGATGATACCGGTGTTCTTAATTTCCACTTCATTTCCTTTTTATATTGAAATTATTGATAATATTAAATGGTATGGAGATGTACTTAAAAGACTGTTTATTAAGTTGGTTGAATGGGTTTATAAACGACTATGTAAAAATAAAGTCTGTGAAATTTCAACTGTTTGAAAACTTGAAATGAAGTGGATCACGTTTCGAAGTGTAATCTGACAATGCCCTTTATTTTTTAGGTGGTAATCTGAGTTTGGTGCGAAACTCCATTTTTGTTCTTATTTTTTTTTTTTACCTTCGAACTTCCCTGATTTCAAAAAGTATAGAAGACTTTCAAATTGATTTGATGGAATACCCTATGATCTTAGAGAAAAAAATTCTGTCTTCTATGTTCTTTTTTACTAAATATATTTGATATGGAATAAACCAAAGGCAGAAGAATATAAACATACTACAGAAAATGGCACCAACAAAGAAAAAAAATGCTAATAGACCAAACTTAAGCTCAAACACTCAAGCTACTGAAAGTATGATCAACTTAACAAAGCCAACTTTGCAAGGTTTATATGACGAAGACGTCAACAACGTTGATGAAGATGACTTGACAAAGTATGCCAAAAAACAACTTGAAGAGGAATCAAAGAAAAACAAAAGTGATAATGAAGGAAATGAATTCGGTGGCTTTTCTTTGTTTTCGACAAAGTTTTTTCAAGAAAATCTATTGGGTAAGTACATCATCTTCCCATTAGTAAAATTGATTTTCATTCCGGTCATATCTTGTGTTGTATCTGAACTTTTGTTGAAGATCAATCCTACCGACTATAAGCTGGAAACCTACAAATTGCCAATAGTTTCAGGAGCCATCATATATGTAACACTACCTTTATTTGACAAGTTATTGCTTGAATACCCTAACAAACAATATGAATCAGTAACAACATTGACAAAAACATGGAACGCTGTTCTTGGGCTTTACTTGAGTGTTCAAAAATTCCATGAGTTGTTGAGCGGTAACATGTCAGACGAGGTTATAATGGCATTGGCTGCATTGGTGCAGATTATAATTTGGGTTTTGTTTGATTTCACCAAATCCATTTTATCATTTTCGGTAATTACTTCAATGATCATGACTTATTTACTTGGTGTTCAAACTCCTCTAATAGCTTTATACCTGTTTAACGTCTCATTAGCATCATGTTTGATTATTGGTAAGGCTACTAGATATCTAAGATTTTTTTAGAAGATTGGGATATTGCCACGGTGTTTGCTATAAAGAAGTGTAAGAAATCCATATAATATATAAAGTACACAAGAAGAATATAAATAATAGTTACTATCTAAAGCTTTCAAACATTATATGTCTATAATAATATATAGCTACACTAAGATTATATATTTATCATTTGAAATCAAGACAAAAAAAAACTAGAGAAAATAGATAGAATTAAGATATAATTAAACAAGAAATTATTTACCTAATGGAGAATTGGGAGATGGTTGTGGGTTCAAGATTGAATTGGATCTGGTTCTTGTCTTTATTGTAGGGATACTACCAGCAGGAGAATTTTGACTGACAGCAACTGTATTGTCACGAACTAAACCTTCATTAGACCCTTCAACTTTTGTAAACTCAAGAGAGCTTGAAGATGTTTCTAATGTAGTGCTAGATCTTCTTTTAGCAGCTTTAATCTGTTCCAGATGGTGAACAGGTAAGATCTTTCCTAGTTCAGACTCTTTGAGATTTGAAGACTGTTTGTTCAAATGTTTTTCTTGTTCCTTCTTCATGTGGTAGTCTCCAGAATCGAAAAACTTTCTATTGTCCTTCAATTTGTGATTGAGCAGATCCTTTTTGCTAGGAAGCTTACCGTAGAGCTTGTAAAGCTTTAGTTCTTGCGGAGTGAGTTTACTTAGAGTGTTTGAGTCTAGTCTTTGTGATTCCATTTTTGTTTTCAGGTTTTTTAGGCTAATTATGTATTGGGATATTCTTTCTTTAGTAATGATGTTGCTGGAATTGTGGTTATTTTCGAGAAAAATCCAAAAAAAAGTTGGTGTCAAATTTGAACTCACTCACTGCGGAAATCATTGATCAAAATGTACCTGTTAATCACAGAAAAATTTCATTTAAAAAATTTCAAAAATAATGTAATCTTTATATATGATGACATTATTTTAGAATATATCACCATATACCTGAATTCTTATTTGTTACTTCAAAATTCTTGATTGTATGTATATAATAACGTAGGCTGATTGTTATACACATTGACTAGAGTAATTCTATAAGATACACTCTTACGTTATCACAGTTAATATTTTATGATAATCACATCTTTTTATGAAATTCAACTCTATTCACAATTAGTTGATACAAGTATTTAGTGGTTAATTAATAGCTATTTATATTACTCGTCTCGTTTAATTTATTTCAGATATATATCATCATCAAACTACTCTTGTAAAAGGTTTTTATTCAATTTAGTATATCCCTAAGTTTACTATACATTTTCTCTTTATGGTAAGATTGTTTTTTTTTTAAAAATTAAAAACAAATCAGACAATTTATCGCTAACTACCATGTAGTGAACAGTCTTAATACGATAACTAGTCAAGTAGCTGCGAATATATTTTTAAAGCGTTGAAAGATGAGACCTCATAGTCAACTTGTTCAGGTTAAATCTGGTTAACCAATTTTGGGAGGTCTCCACGTGACTTTACCGAGTATTTCTATTTTTTCATTGAAAAGGCAAAACAATTTATGATTTTCCCGTGAAATCCCCCTTTAATTCTTCATTAGTTTTTTAAGTTTTTTATTTTTTCTCTTCAACAGTGAAAACAAAATTAAAATACCAAAAAGACCTTCAACAGTAATAAAAAACATCAAAACCATTTACCAGTAGAAGCCAATCTATTCTTAATAGGAGTCTACAGCACAAAGTTGATATAACTATACTTATCAAACAAAGATAGAAATACACCCCTGATATACATCAATTACTGTAATGATGATATGTCTACAACTATTCATGCTAGTGTTGTTTCAGGCTAACTTCACTTTATCATCGGAGTTGAAACAATCTTACACCGATCATAAATTACTAAGATGCATTGGAGACTTAGATTCAGCTATGCTAATGGATGAAGATATCGATGTATGGTCTAAAAATCAACAATATGTGGACTTGATGGTGCATAAAAAAGACCTACCTAAATTTTCAAACTGTAATGTTATCAATGATGTTCAAGCATTGATTGATGATGAGAATATTATTAGTGATAAGAACAATTTTGATTTCATGGACATCAATTCTCTATTCCCCTTTGACACTTTTGATTTTGACGATAACGATGAGCTATTACATGATTTCAACTCTGAGGAAATTCAATCCATGCAAGGAAAGAATGATTTTTTCAAAAGATATCGTAATCTAGAAGAAATCTACCAGTACATGGAGGATATGTCTTATAAGTATGCCAACCTGGTTAAACTAGAGGATATAGGAACAACTTTTGAAGGTCGTGATATCAAGGCCATGCACATCACCGCTCACGGTATTTCCGAGGGTGACTCAAATGATGATGCAAGACCAACCAAAAAAACTTTGGTGATTACTTCTGGTTTACATGCTCGTGAATGGGCAACTATTACAACCACTTTGTGGATAGCCACGAAGCTTGCTTCTAAATATGGGACATATAAAAAGGAGACCTTTTACTTGAACAACTTAAATTTCTTTATTATTCCTGTCTTTAATCCTGATGGATACGAATATACTTGGAACAACGACAGATTATGGAGAAAAACACGTCAGCAAACCAGTCATCCACGTTGCTTCGGAATTGATTTGGACCACAGCTTTGACTTCAAGTGGAATGACAATGATACGCCTTGTTCTCCATACTACTCTGGACAGTCTCCATTTGAATCCTTGGAAAGCAAGGCATTGGATGATTACTTATTCGACAAAAAAAACAATGATGAAAATTTCAAATTACACGGATTTATAGATTTTCATTCATACGGCCAGGAAATTCTGTATCCATATGGTTACTCTTGTGATCTTCAGCCTAGAGACATTGAGAATCTGTTGGAGTTGTCTTATGGAATGGCTAGAAGTATAAGATTGAAATCAGGGGAACTGTATGAAGTCATGCCTTCTTGTAAGGATAAGGGGTCTGATTTGATTCCTGGATTTGGTTCCGGAAACGCGTTGGATTATTTCTACCACTCCAAGGCTCATTGGGCCTTCCAATTCAAAATAAGAGATTTGGGACAAAAAGGGTTCATCTTACCTAGAAAATACATAAAACCAGTCGCAAGAGAAAACTATGCTGCTGTGAAGCACTTTTGTGACTTTGTATTGGATCCTGAGTTGTGATAAGCTCATGTCATTTTCAAAGACTATTAGCTTGAAGTTATTCTAATTATTCTTTAAGAAAAAATTGTATATAAAGCTTATTAGGTAATTCTCTTAATACTTATTCTATTTTTTCCTTTTCAATTCTTGTGTAGTAATTCTTCCGTATATATAAGACTAACAAAAGAATTGACGAGAGTATAGAGCCTATGGAAAGTATCAAAAATTTCAACATTGATACAATTGACCACGGGAGAATCCCAAAATAGCTAAGTTCTTCTAAGCTGATGTATACAAAAAAGCCTTCAACATATTTGCTCAAGCTTACAATATCGACTGTTACAGTTATTTCATTGTTTTCAGCAGTGGTAATGTAGCCAAGATTATCAAGGTCAACTCCACTAACGGGAGACCAGCATATCTTATTGAAGAACCCATTCATAACGTCGTCATCTTTATATATGGGAACTTTGTTGAAAGTAATGTACATTCTGTGATCTTTGCCTATTTGTGGCATATTGATATATTGTTTAAAATCATTGATTTGAGCGGTTTCATTGTAATCCAAATATATGTTGATATTGTGCTTATATTCTGGTCTTATCAACTCTGATGCATCTTTTTTCGAGGGCTTGATAAACTGAGTAATGGTATTGGCCTTTGTTTGTAGCAACAGTGCAGCATAAATGAAGTAGAGGAATAGCATCATTCAACTTTCAAAGGATTTGTGTGATATATAACCTACAATGATGGATGAGGTCTCAGGTTATTATATTTCATGGAAATAAAAACTTTTATAGTAAGATTTATGTTTGATGAAAAATATGACGGTTAGAGAGAAAAACCGGGGACAAGGTTTTGATTATATCCGGCACTGCAGATTGAATATTTACTTCCTTATAACTTTGATTAGTTTAAAAAGAGGCAGAGTGATATTTAATTTCTAGTAGGGCCAAAAGAATACGGTATTCTTTTCAATCTTCAATATATGTTATTCGCTTTTTGAAACAATTATATGGGAAGTTTATCTAATACTTGTGATTTTCCAAACTTTCTATTCTCAACACAGTTGATCAAAGACGGTCGACATTACACTTATATAATAAGATGTAAAGCAATTTCTTAAAGAAACAAACGGTGAGCTTGTTTTGGTGTACGTCTATTCTTTAGAAATACTGGAATATAAATTTCTTGTATATTAAGACATAACATTAAAATAAATTAGCAATTTTTTGTTTATACCCTCATTTTACTCAAAATCCCGCCAAAGATTTATCCAGATCTAGTGGGAAAAGAAAATCGTAACGCATTCCTTATTAAATTTGTTCTCCATTTTTCAAATTCATGTATCGGGAACTTGCTGATAAATCACAGTTATAAGGATAAAAAAACAATCCTTTAATAAAAGTAATTTGCCACCACTAAGACATATATCAATGACGTCTGCAAATACTGAGAATATAGACCCATTGCTCAGTAATAGCAATCAAGCAAATCAGAATCAACAAATAGCAATTAGAACTCTAAGAAATCATGCATACCGACGCTCAAGAATACAAGCTGTTCTCACATATTTTATAAGATTCACAATACTGGTGATTATACCCATAGCACTGGGTAATTTCACACGACTTCTGATTGACCATTTTGGACTTTCAAATAGCAGTAGCAGCAACGAAATGATCCATTACTTTCAAAACATGAATGTACTCGTTCCACTGACTGATGATTTGATAGGGGATGATAGCAATGACTTTCAGAACAACTTTAGGCTCATTTACATAGGTGGTGACAGAGAAAGTCTCATAGCAAAATATCACAACATACTTGTATACTTCACTTCCAAAATGATAAAGCCTTACGTCATGAATAAAAATGAAACATACTCGAAGGCAGTGATACTAAGCACGTATTCAAAGGCAATCAAAACGCTCACAGCATCACTCGTCATGACAACAACTTTGTTATCAACACTCTATCTGTGGTTTGCTTTGTTGTTTTTCTGTGTTTGTATAGTTTTTAATCTATCTATCAAATTAAACACTTTCAGCAGTATTATAATGGCATGCTTTTAGTAGATGATTTGTTAGAAAAAAGAAATAAACAGAGTAAATTCGTTAACATTGTATCTTTTGATAAAAAGTTCATATTCTAAGTCAAAAATGAGTGATCTTTTAACTTTTAGTATATATAAATATCGAATAGCTTAAATGTTTATCATATCTAGCTGATAATCTCTTTCAGCTATAATAATTCTGTCCAATGCACTTAGTCTCAAATCTTCTCTGGATTCCGAGGCATCAAGGTTTTTATAGGTTTCAATGAACTCTTGAGTTACAGGGCCAGCTTCAACCATCAGAGTTAGGAGTTCATAAGCGATTTGAGCACCTGCAGTAACAGTTATGTCAGCTTGGTCAAAGGGTGGAGAAACTTCCACAACATCTGCACCAACAATGTTCAAGCCCTTCAGCTTTCTCAGAATGTAAATCAGCTCTCTGGATGTCATTCCACCTACTTCCATGGTACCTGTACCTGGAGCTGCACTAGGATCCAGCACATCTATATCTACGGATATGTAGACAGGTTTATCATTGGGAACAGTTGTCAAGATTTTGTTAATAACACCATTGAAGCCTTCCTTGTCGATCAGCTCATCAGCGAATATCCTTTTGAATCCAACTTCATTGTCCTCTTCGAAGTCGTCCCATCCCTGGCCACTTATTCTGGTTCTCAATCCAACGTGTATGTTGTTCTTCTCAGAAATCAGCCCATACTTGTGTGCCAGCCATAGCATTGATCCATGGGTGAACGCTGATGTGTTTGAAGACCAAAAAGATGGGTACTTATCCGGAGCCCAGGTGTCCAGATGGGAGTCAAAGTGAATGACTGTTATTTCACCGTATGTTTCGTATAGCCCTTGTAAAACCGGCAATAAAATGGAATGGTCTCCGCCCAGGGAAAGATACTTTGGAACCTGTGAGTTGTTGGCCTTACGCTTGAACAGCTGCTTGTAGGCCAGCTGCATTTGCTTCAGGGCAAGTGTGTTGTCCATTGGGGTCATTGGTATGTCTCCGCAATCAATGATGGTAGCCCAGTCGTCAAAAGGATTTATGCCTGCTCTGTAGTTGAACCCACGCCACTTGTCCTGTCTCATAGATGCTGACCGTATTCCCTGTGGTCCGAATCTTGTTCCTGGTCGGTAGCTAACAGCTGTGTCAAAAGGAACCCCAATGACGGCAATGTCATATGGCAATGGGTCTGAAGATGAGGGGTCTAGCTGCAGACATTGTTGGTAGGGCAAGTGAGCAAAGGATTGCACACCTTGGTATGCCCAAAATGATCCCCACAGGTTGTCAAGACTAGGCTTCTCAGCGTTTGGCACAGAAAAGTCTGTTGGATCTTTAAAGGTGTGATACTTATCATTGAATGTATGTGCAGAAACAGAAACGGCGAATATTAGTATATGAAAAATGGATAGTTTCATATTGTTTTATAGAATGTGGTTTGCAGGTGTTATATTTGAATCCTAAACAGCTAGGATGCTTTGCTTATATATACCTTTCATATATTTTGCAAGATATCTTCAACGTAAAGCAAATAAACCCATGAGCATGCTGTTTAATATGAATTCTTTTGAAAAAAGTAGATTACATATTGTTTAAGTTTAACTCGCTTAAATTTTTAAGGAGTAAGGTAAGGACCTGGTATACAACTATATTTATTTTAAGCGAGAAGGTTCATTATTATTTTTCTCAAGCGGAGTAAATTTGTAGGTAAAATAATTATGGTGCGTCTTATCTGACAATAAAACTCGCTTAAAAAAAATACTAATCAGCTTGAACTAATAGTTTTAGCGAAGATTCAAAAAATTCATCATATTAAATATAGTCATTAGATGTTAGTTTTGATGATTTTTTTCTTTCTATTTGTATAATAAGCTTACGTTATAAATACGATGGGATCAATTCTTACCTGTTTCAATCTAAACCATATATGTAAAGCATAAAACAGAATATATACCATACCAACATATACACATATTTAATGAAGTTGCAAATTAGCTCCGCATTAACCACAGCTGTAGCCTTATTAGCACAGTCTGAAGCATTTCAACAAGTTATTCAGCCACAAAGCTCTTTTCAAACGACCAAGCACAATGAACCTAGCTTAGAGGATATGTGGGGTTCTCTATGGCCATACCAAGGGATTCAAACGTTTGCTCATTTGGAGCATACCCAATGTTTACTTGACAGGTCCCAAGACTTTGACATTGCAGTCATCGGTGTGCCTTTTGACACTGCAGTAACATACAGACCAGGAGCTCGTTTTGGTCCACAAGGAATACGAAAGTCATCCCAAAGACAAACGTCTCTAAGAGGATTCAACTATAGAGCCGGAATCAACCCGTACCAGAACTGGGCCAACATCATTGATTGCGGTGATATACCGGTGACTCCAATGGACAACAAGCTAGCATTGAGACAGATGACTGAGGCGTTTGAAAACCTGTTGATTGACAGAAACTCCACTTTATCCACCAAGGACAACACCAATGTCACCATTCCAAGATTGGTTGCCCTTGGTGGTGACCACTCCATAACACTGCCTGCACTAAGAACTTTGTCACAGCTGCACGGGGACATCACCGTTATTCACTTCGACTCACATTTGGACACGTGGGCACCAGATAAGTTCCCATCCTTCTGGGACTCTGATATTGGTGACTTCAATCACGGCTCCATGTTGTGGATGGCTAAGCAGGAGGGGTTGTTAGCAAAAGACGGCAACATGCATGTCGGGCTGAGAACTAGATTGTCGGGAACAACATACGAAGACTACACCGATGACATTGAGGTTGGGTTTGAAAGAATACACGCCGATGACTTTGTTGAACTAGGAGTCAAGGGAATTTTCGACAGGATTGAAAAGTATCTTGGTGAAAATGACGAGGAGAGATTGAGTAGAAAGATCTATATTTCGGTGGACATCGATGTCTTAGACCCAAGTGCTGCACCGGGTACAGGTACAATGGAAGTTGGAGGTATAATGTCAAGGGAGTTGATATATTTGTTAAGAGCTCTTGACAAGTATAACATAGTAGGAGCTGATATTGTGGAGGTGTCTCCTCCTTTCGATCCTTTAGAAGTAACACAGCTTGCTGGTGCTCAAGTTGCTTATGAGTTGATTACATCAATGGTTAAGAACGGTCCAATAGTAAAGGAATTGTTGTAGTTTTTTTGAAGTTATATGTATCTTTGTTTTACGCTTTGTTGGAAAAAGTATAAGTAGAGACTATATTTGTTCAATCTTTTTCTACAGATTTTTTGTAAATAATAGCATTTCAAGTTCAAAATGACAGTAGTCCCTATGAAAGATGACAATGTACATTGTGTTTAAAACATTCTAATAGTTGTTAGCAGATATGTGGGTGAAGTCATGCCACTACGTGCAAATTTCCAATGGCGCATTTTATTTCCATTTGTATTTTCTGTCTAGTGCTCAATTTTGATTTTGAGGAGTTAAGAAAAAAAGAGAAATAATTTGATATTTGATATCGGCACGGGGAAACTGAGGGTCAATACAGATTAGAAGAAACAAAGCCAGAGACACCCCCTGAAAACCCAATTGTTGTTTGCAAACCTCAACAAATACAGGCATATTAGGGCATATGTCAGTCTATACCTCATGAACTTATTAAAGGTAGATCACATCAGAGTTGAATATATACTGGTATCAAGCTTCTTTTTTTTTGTTTTTCCTTGTTCTGCTGGGTTTCCCTCAGTTATCTTTGTTTTTTTTTCTGGCTGCATGACACGCATCAGGTACAAGATTTTTTCTGTTCATAAAATTCGGAAAAGCCGCTTAAACAAAAATATCCTCGGAACTTATTTCTCCACATACAGTTCCTTTTTTTTTTTTCTGTGATCCTTTTCTTTTTTGGCCTAAACACCTGCTCTAACGTTGATAACCTAATACTTTTGAATCAAACTGAACACTAAACCTTATCTTGAACCAAATCTTATATGGGTAAAAAAACCTTATAAAAACTGCTATATTTCATCACAACCAAACAGCAAGAACAATTCAATAAAAAAAGCAAAAAAGGAAAGGATCAATACCTTATAGTAGTGGAAGTACATAATATTGACTCATTTTTCTCATTTTTTTTTTCCTTTTTGTTTAGTTGAAACAAGTATTGACTGTATAAACATCATAAAACTTTAGTTCAAAGTCAAATTAAAAAATATACAAGAAAAACATCAGGTCTTTCTTGTTGTGTACTATATAAATAAATATCATCAAAATTGACATCTAAACAATTGAACTCAGCTCAGGTTTACAGTATCAGTTCTGCGTCATCATCTAGTGAAGATTTGGTTGATTCTTGCCACGAAGCTAAGTTATTATCACATCCACTAACCAAGAGTCAACTTGAAAAGGCAAGGGTTGTTCTTGATAATAAAATTGAGATCAACAGGAATCTTCCTGATAAGCAGGCATACATTGATAGAGAAGGACATATAAAAGTTGCCAAGGTTACAAGATATATACCTACCAATCTAGTTTTAACGAAATCTGGTGAGCTGGTCTTGAAAAACGCTCAGCAACAAGTCAACTATATGAATTTCATAGGTGAATCAACAACCACTGGTACTGAAAATAAAAAAGCCAATATAGAAAGTCAACATCTTAATCTCCAAATACAAAAACTTATGAACAAAGTGAATCATTTGTCGGCTAGCATCAATGGTAAATCATCAGAAAAGCAAATGGATGCTTGCACTAACCCTTTTCTCACTGTTCATACAGGTCAATCCTTTGATTCAAGATCTGAGCCTTCAACGCCATCAACGCCCATTGCTAGCTCTGCAAAGCTAAATGGCTATAGCAAGGTACATAGCAAGAGCAACAATCCATTTGTCAGTCCAACAATATCAGTCAATGCACAAAAGTCAAGCACAGAAGGTACTTCAGGCTCGCTGGAAGCAAATGGCCATGACACTATTGTAAATGCATCACAAAGTACCAAGGACAGCACTAATGGTCCCACATTTACTATAGGCAACAATTCCAATATGTCAACTGCTACAAAGTAATCTGCAGAAAGTGTCACCTCATCAGCATTTATTGAAAACAACTTTCCAAAGCTTGTCACTCTTAACAATCCTGAGTATAAGCTACCACCCCAAACAGCTGTTCATCATCCCAAGACAACTGGTTTGAATGGGAAAAAAAGTAGCAGTGGAAGTGGGTCAAGCACCAGCAAGAGGATATACTCCTCCATCAGTAAAAAATTTAAGACATCGTCTAATCAGTATGCTGAAGACGGTGTTGCGAAAGAAATGAACGATAAATACTCATCACAATTAAAGACTAGACAAACTGACTGGAGCAATGTTGATTTGAAGACTTATAATGGGCTCTTGCCATGGGAGAGCCATGTGGAGCTGATGCACTGGATAGATCCTCAGCCATCTTTCCCACCAAGCTACCAAAAGTGTAACCCTCAATCGTTGGGGAAGAACTCCGGAGTCCACTTTCCCATCTATGAAAATGATGAAACAACCAAATTGACAGCACCACCGGACTACCAGCCAGGAATTGAGGGCATCACTATTGTTGCCATGAAGCTGGAATTTCTGTCTCCCTTTGATAGGGCCATGATGAGGTATTGGAAGTATTACATCCTGGAGCTGAACAGCACACAAATAAACTTTTATCATTTGGATGAGGAACTGACTTCTGATATACCAAACTTCAAAGATGGGAAGGATGATTCATGTCAAATAAGAGAAAAGGAAAAAAACAATGACTTTTCATCATACACCGATATGTATGACGTGATCAATGGTAAGAAGGTATGGGTCAACAACGGCACTGGTCTTCATAACAATTATTTGAATCTTTTGAAGGATAGATCTGCTGAGGAATACATCATGTCCAAGGCCGAAAACAGACAGATTCTGCAAAAAGTCATGGACAAGCCTGCAAAGTACCTGACCAATGAGAGGCTGTGTAAGTCATTTACATTGCAAAACAGTGACTTTGGTATTGCCACCGACTGCAATGAAAGATCCTACATTCTGAGAGTTCGATGTGAGATGGAGCAGTTCCTACTAAGTTTTTCCAGCGTAATGGACATGATCAACTGGTCTGTTTACTTATCTGTTGGTATAGGTATCAGCTTGGACTTGGATGAAAGAAGTTATCCACATTACAGAATTGTTCCTATAGGCAGCAGCAGAAGCAGACGTAGAAGACGTCGCAGATTGAGGGAGGAAAGACGTCAAAGGATGTTATCAGAATATGAGAACAGAAAAAAGCTTCTTGGCTCTCAGCCATCAACTAACAATGTTGTTAACTCCACCGTAAGAAAAAACTCGTCTGGTTTGATGCACAAGTCAAGCTTCATGAAGCTAAGTTCGCGGTTAAGATCGGGATCTCACTCTTCAAACAACAGTACAGGTGCTAACATTGAAGCTGTTGAGCACAGAAGAACCAGTGCAGCCAACTTTTATGATTCCATATTTGAGGATGAAACATCGAGTTTGCTTGAGTTGTGCAGTACCATTGAGGCTGATAGACGAAGAAGAATGTCCGAAACGAATTTGAGTGTTTCAAATAATTCATATGCAGAGACTGGTTCTGAGGCAAGCAATGACACTGAGGGTGGGCTAGTGGATGATGCCATTGATGATATTGACTATCCTGACTACGATTATGAATATGACGATCCTATGTCTGAAATCAACACAGATGGACCCTCCTCTCGTAGGCAATCCAATAACTCTTTGAACACAATCCATAGAGGAGAGGACATTGGTCTGAATGTGGCTCTTGCAGATGACACCAGACAAATTGAAAGAGAAAATAGAATGCTCATGGAAGAATACACCAGTTTGACGATCAAGAGAGTAATGCGGGAAGACGACATGGAAGACAACAACATGTATGTTTTGAAAAGGGAAGTTCCCCGGAGTATTGATAGATCAAATCCTGCTCTGGTTTTGACACATGCCTTAACAAGTGTACAATTTGCACCATCAAAGAAAAAAAACAATTCACTGTTGCATAAGAAAAATGCATCAAGAGACATGAATGGACAAGCATCAAGATCCAGAAGTTCCAGTACAAGCTTCAAGGCAGTATCAAGGATGCTGGGAGAGGGAAGCAAGTCAAGTGTGCCTTCAGAAGCAATGAAGCCTGTTGAAAAGCCTGGGAAGAAGTTCATTACCAAGCTTTTTGGGAAAAAAAGCATCAACAAGAACACTGAGTATGTTGGTAAAAAGACGAATTCTGACAGTTTGGGAATTACAGTGGATAATGTGATAACCTTTGCAGCAAATGGGAGAAGAAAATCCTTGGCTGACAAAAGAGATGTGAAGATGGTGAACGTTCATGAGCCCACAAGTCCCGATTGCGATCAAGAGGAAAGAACAATTTTAGCTGAAGAAAGAAACATCATGGAGGATGAGTTGCAGTTGGAATCAGCAGACAATGATGACACTGAAATGAACAAGGTGATGAGTGATCCAAAGGTATCCCCATCTTTGGAGGGTTCTGAAAACGCTTATGAAAGAGAAGGTTTGCAAGTTGAAGAAGCGGGGGACTACATCTACCAGCCACAAACTGTATATTCCTCTATCAGTCAAGTGGGCAGATCCAGAGAGCCCTCTTTTTCATCAAGTGAAAACAGAACGCAGAGACAAAGATCTGCCTCGTATCATTCACAGCTGATGGGCCTTGGAAATGGAGCAAGCAGGGCAAGTGAGAGCAATGAGAAGTACATATGGGCACCGCCAAAGAAAGTCATGACAAAGAAGAAGTACATAAGAGAGGCCATTGGATGTATAAAGCCACTGTTGGAGAACGAAACATGGCAGGGGAAGGTTATATCAACACCATGCTTGGCTCCGGATTATGAAACAAACAATCCACCTATTTCCGGTATACAGGAAGAGCTTGTGAAAGTAGATCTGGAAAGCACCAAGAACTCATCAATTTTCAAGTATGGGTTTTCACAGCACGAAACGAAGAAGAAACCGAAGTTCAAGCTGATTCTCCGAAAGTGTAAGAACCATTATCTGAAACAGAGTGTTGTTGGACCTAGTGGATATGTAAAATTATAGATGTATATAAGAAGAGCACTGTTTTGTAAGGGATTGTTCTTTTTGTTTTATACATAACTATTTATAATGGTATTTGCTTTTTGTTTTTATATTTCTTGTTTTTCAAATGACTATGAAAATCGGCACTAAAATAAGGAGCTCTATTATCAAACTCATCATTGCGAACTTGTTAAACGGCTCATCACGGGGATCAAATTCAGGATCTTTGAAAAATGGAATGTTCAAGCTATTTAAAGAGTGTCTTATTTTTTCGGGGATCTCTATGTTGTTTTTGAAACTATATTCGAAAGGAGAGAAGACGTTGAGAAGAAGTATGAATGCAGTGATGATTATAGTGTATTGCAATAGTGATCTTGTATTGAGCATATAAGTGTTGAGGTATAGGAGGTAGTCTCTTTGGTATATGCTATAAGAAAAATACTATGGTTTTAGTTTATATGGTGTTTGAGAATAATCTCATTTTGTAAGCTACTAAGAAGTTTAACATGCTAAGAGAATGTACTCAAATTTTTACAACTTTAATTATTTACTTACTTTTCTTTTTTTCCTGGATTTTGAATTTTAAATTTTTCGTTTCCGGCGATAAAAAAAAATATTTCTCTCTTTCTTATGGGTCAAAAGAATGCCAAGATTCCATGTATATCTGAACACATCGTTAATGGGTTATGATATAAAATCAACGTTCTCTTTTTGGCAAAAAGTAAGAAAAGAATATCATAGAGAGATCTATATATCAGTACTACCAACTCATGTGAAGTATCTATCACCAAAGTCTCCTAGGCCAGGAACAATGTATTTCTGTTCATTCAAGTAATCATCTATGTAACCAGTTAATATTTTGATGTTCGGATAAGTCTTTGTGACTATTTCAAGGCCTTCAGGACAACTAATGATGTTGACAAAAATAACCTGCTCTTGCTTGTAACCTTGCTTAATCAGGCAGTCCAAAGCCATCATAACCGAGCCACCAGTGGCCAAGGCGGGATCTAACAAGAAGACATAATCTCTTGGGTTGTAGTCAGGAAACTTGGAATAAAACAGTTGTGGTTGGAAAGTTTCTTCGTTTCTTTGGATTAATATCTTACCAATTTTACAGTCAGGAATGACGTTTCTCATCTCAAACTCCATACTCTCACCAGCTCTTATGATGGAGACACCAACGATGTTTGTATTCTTGAGGGAGTTCTTAAATCCATTGAATGGTTCGTTTAGTGGAGTCAATATTTTATGTTCATCAACAGGCAGCATGTTTAATGCTTCCTCAATAAGCAGTCTAATCAGTCTGTTGTTGTGAAAGATGAACTCTTTGTTAGAAGTGTCAACATTTCTGATGGTAGTGAACAAAGTCTTGATTTGGTTAGTCAATCTGAATTTGTACACGTTACTGCCAAATGATGTAGTGTTTTCAGAAAACCCAATATACTCAGAGTTGCTTGTCATGATGTACTTATGATGTTATTGATGACCTAGGGATTGAAATTGTTCTATTTTGTTGAAAAGCTGATAATCTACAAGTAATGAAATAAGTATAAATTTTTCTTTTTTAAAAAAAAAGTAATATATAAAAAAATAAAAACTCAAATGTCAAACTTCTGTAATACCTTGAGATCATCAGAAAAATCTTTCAAATTATTACTTTATTTTTTTTTAAACGGAAATACTTGAGTCCCCATCCAAGATGATCACGTTTTCATGTTAAAAACCTTACCCAAGAACCATAATTGACCACGTCCATTTAACCTTTTCTTAAAAAAAAATAAAAATGAAAAAAAATATCACCCTTCTTATAGTTTGCTGAATGAAACAATGTTTATACCCTTGACCATGGCCAATCCATAGTCAATCTTATCCTCAATAATGTCGTCATACGGGTTTGGCATGGTGCTTCTTATGTTCTCAACAGCAATTTCTTCTTCATCAGTCAATGATAGCAAGTCCTTGAGAATAAACAGCGTGGAGTCCTCCAGAACACAGTCCATGTTGTCCAGGTCATATGATACAAGTTTCCCGTGGATCTTCATGTTCTTCACTAAATATATCTCCACTATGTCATTGAGGTAGTTGTTGAACTCAATGCAGTTGCTGTTGGATATTTTTATAGGTTGTGATTGAGTGTTGTTGTACTTGTTATATTTGTTATTTTTTTGGTACTTGTTAAACTTGTTATTTTTCTGATACTTGTTGAATTTGTTATTGTTCATTTTGTTTGTTTGAATAGATTAGTTAGGCAGAGGAGGTTTATTATTTCTTTGTTGTGGATATATGAATAATTAATAGAGTGTTTCAATTTTGGACTATACAAATGATAACACACTGTGTTTAATGACTTGCAGAATAAAGTTTATGATATTAATAAGACTTGGTTATAACCGCACACTATTATCTATACTATGTGTTCTATATACTGTGTTGGTTTATTTATATGATTTGAATGATGAAGGGAGAGGTTTTTAAAGAAAGAAGGAAAACATTAAATAATAAAAGAAATTTCTTTCTTTTTTTTTTTTTTTATCATACGTTAATGATTTTTGGAGGAATCTGCTACACGTTGTTGTGCTTTGGTCTACACGTGACTCATTATTACATGATCCTTATTTTAAAGCATATAGCTCTTACACACATGAACACACAAACATTATATTCATATCAAAGTAATGTGTCTTGATAAAGATACCATTCATACTAATGTGTGGTATTTCTTCATCGAATAATATTATCATGTTCATTGTTTGTTCCTTTCATCTTCAACAGCACTATTATTTTGGTTTTAATTTTTTTTTTTTTTTTCCAAAAGAAGCCAAAAAAAAAAAAAAGACACAAAAGTTAACATTCACATGGGAGAAAAAAAAAGAAAGGATTCACTACTTAACACTCCTCATTATCATATAATACTAAGAAGGTATATATCACCATCAACAAATCACTAGTATGTCTATATTGCAAAGCTTCAAGGATTCTGTTGTTGAACTAAGAGGCGTTGTCAACCATCATTACCAAGACAAGGACGAGGCATATGCCAACCAAGCATCCATTTTCAAAATCAACTACAATCTATGGTCATACATATATCAATTCTTATGGACAAGAGAAATCGCATCTTATGATCAACTAGTCAATACCATTAAGTCAGATGCAGAAATCAACTCCATGAACTGGAGAAGAATATTCACCATAATACTGATTGTTTGTACGTACTCATTGCTAAGATCCAGATTGCTAATGAACTATAAGAAAAATAAAGTCAAGCAAATGGTTGATTCCAACAAGGAAGAGGTTTGGAAAAAACTAAACCACAACAAGGAAAGAGGTGTTTCCGAATGGGATGGTGATTACAATGCAGAAGTTGAAGAAAAGGATGATTCATCCTTCAGCTTTGGTAAGAAGTCGAAGGCTAAGTACAAAAAAAATGTTGAGTTGCTACAAAAACAGTATGAAAAAATCCAACAAGAACAAATTGCCAAGGATGATGACTTAGATGACATCATTGACTTACTAGAGGATTAAGCTCATTAATGATTTTATACGTGTTTAAAGCCTTTTTTTTTATATTAAATGAACCTATTTTTAATTAATTTTGCTCTTGATGTACTTACAGTGGTAGTTTATTTGCTGGTGCAAGTTGTGCACGTGATATACTGCATGCTTTTTTTTTGGTGCCTTTTTTTTTTTTCAATAGTTATTTGATTTCATCGGAAACCATTCGTTTCTTTTCTTTTTTTTTTATTTTTAATAAGCTAATTTTGATTTGATAGAGCATCTACAATAGTAGTGATATACTTTGATAAGTAATAACAAATACACTCTACACCAATACACCATAGCACAGATATAGCACTATGTCTTTCTTTAATTTTGATTATTCAGCTACTAATAGCTCTCTTCCTCATCCTATTGTTCCTCTCCCAGTCAACCAGGCCTCCACAAATAAATTGAGTTTCAGAATTGCCAAAAATTATAAAAAAGTGACACATTTATTTAAAACATCTCAATTCTACACAGGGTCAACTGTTCCTCTTGATATTCTGGATAAGTACAACAAGGTGGATGATGGTGTAGAAAGATTCGGTGATAAATATAAACAACAAAAGGTTAACAAACTGTCAACAACTACAGATGACAATGATGATGACGATGACAAGCTTGATCATCCATTCCACTTAGAATTTATTCCCCAAGAACTCAAATCTATAATCAAAAAAACCATCAACAACAAAAACTTACAAAAGCAAGCTGCAAATGCTGCCTCATCAGCAAAACTTCTAACCATATACGACCCAGAAAGCAAAAAGGAACCAGCCATTGACGATATTGACTTCAACAAAGAATTCTCCAAGTACATCACTGAAGAGGATGAAAACAAGGAAAACCTAGAAGCCGACAACGATGCTCAAGCTAACGATGATGATGACGGTGATGATGCCTTTGATGATGAAGACGACGATGGTGACTACGATGCTGAGAATTACTTTGACAATGGTGAAGATGAAGTTGATGATGATAACAACGATGACGGTGAAGCTGCATTTTACTAATTTTACTCAAATATATATAACCTAAAAAAAAATAAAAATAACGTAACTACGGAGGTGGTGGTCTTCTTGTCATATTGAATATAGGTTTCATTGGTTGACTAGGAATTCTCGATTTGGAAAATAACTTAGCACTCTCTATTCTTCCTCCCATTTGATTCTCTTCAATGATTTTTGCAGAGGGAAGCGGTGGAATACCATCATTGACATTGAACTGATCAAATGCCTCGCTTGTGACTGAGCTTTCGTAACTGATGCCATCACCAGCAATGGCCTTTTCTAGAATCTGGAAGTTCATCTGTTCTTTGGACAACTGCGAGTTCTTACTGGATTTCGAATTGCTTAGGTTGTCATAAATGTGCATATTTTCTTCATGATGATCTTCTTGAGATCCATTGTTTGATGCATTGCTGTTTCCCTGTCCATTTTTGAAGTTGAACATTTTTCCCTTTAGCTCTTTCAATTTCGCAAATAAGGGTTCAGATGAATAGTTATCGCTTGTTGACACAGCTTCCTTTACATTATTGAATGACATCACATTATCCGGAATTTCATAATCATTAATTGAATTCATCATATCTCCAGCCGTTATCATGTTGCTTGATTGCTTGCTATTATATGACATCTCCTCATTTCTTCCTTTGTGCTTGTCACTGCTGTAGTATGTGTTTTTACTTGAGAGGTAATCATTGATTTCTGGTTCAGAAGTGATCACACCGTGTTGGTAATTAACTCTGTTGTTTCTCATTATGCTAACAGGAACATCTGCTACTTTCCCCTCAAGATTGTCCAAGTTCACCGATTGTATATCATTTAGGATCCCCTTGTTCTCAAATTTTTCCAAGGTATTAGCATATCCATTTGTGGCAAATGAGTTCCCAAAATGATCTGCTCCCATCATTTCACTTTCATGTGTGTTCCCCAACTTGAAGGACATTTCCAAGTAGATTTTTCCTGCGTATTCAACTCCGTTATATATTTCAACCCATTGATCGTCCCCATCCTCCTCATTAGCATACAATGCTGTCTTGAAGTTTAGCTTCGCCTTTCCTACAAACCTCGGTGCCTTTTTGGTTTCATGGAAGCAATCTATGTCCAAAACGGGTTTTATTTCAGGTGTTATTTGGAATTTGGCCAAAAATGACCAATCAGGCTTTTGCCCACCTCTGAAGCATACCTTTGATCGGCATGTCATATGTCCAACTCTTAGTATAACAAAGGGAGATTGTTTATCTAGTTTCTTGACATTTATCAACTCTTTGGCTCTATGAACAAATATGGTTAGTGTACCAGAAACACCACAATTACTGTTTTCCCCTTCCATTGCAAAATACAACGTTATATGTCTCTTTTGTTTTTGTTTTTTTTTTTTGGTGCTTATTCTTAAATCACTATTTATTCCATCAGAGATATTTAATATATACTTGTTTGCATTTTTACATTACGATGATTCAAACTGACATCTATCATTTTATTTTTTTAATTATGTTTTTTTTTTTAATATTTTTTTTTTTTTAAATTTCAAAGTATACATGAAATGTTTACACGAAGCTTTCCCCTTTGGGACTACTGCCGCATTTACAGAACTTAGTATCTTCTTGAATCTCTATAAAACTTTCTATCACTTTGTCTTCTGCTAAACCGACTTTCAGATTCATCTCTGCTGTTTTGGGTATATCCTCTATCGTACCCTGCAGATCCTCTACCATCATTTCTTCTACTACTTCTCTGTCTATCTCCATCTCTTCTACCATTCCTCTGTCTATCTCCATCTCTTCTACCATTCCTCTGTCTATCTCCTTCTCTTCTACCAGTGTTTTTTAGGCTGTTAATATATCTTTCAAAAGCGGATTCAGGATATTTCTTAGCTTGAAATACAGCTAGAAGTCTCTCATCTGTAAGTTTGTATTCCGGAAAAGTCGTGTAATATTGCACATGAATATCAATTTGCTCCACGTAAGTGTATGGCGAGCTATGATCATATCGGAATGTCTTTAAATTAGTTAATTTCAACCACAGAGGTCTCAGTTCATGAGCAGGTACTAGATTATTGTTAAAGTCCACTTGGTTCCACAAATTCATCAACTTCTGTTTATACTCCATGTTTCCTGAGCTTGTAAATACATGTATCAATACGTACAGTAGCCCATTCAATAAATACGCTGGCTTTTCCTGCATTGCTTCACAACCTATGCTAACCACTCTTGAAAGTTTCATTTCCTTCAGCATAAGTAGAAGATAACTCATGTACTTTGTATCAGCTTTCAATGAACTTTCCAAAAATGCAAATGCCCTGGCGCGGTTGAAATCTGATGAAGTAGTAATATCGACAACATTTTTGGATTCCATGTACTTCTTGAAGTCCGGACTCTCTAATTGCTCTTGAAGCTTGTTAGGTGACTTTGACTTTGGTTCCGTAGGCAACGATATTGCAGGTGATGGAGATGCAGCTTTTTCTGTTAGTGGTTTATCAAATCCTTCAAATCTACTTTTTTTGGCAAAAGCTGATTCTGTAGCCTCACTCTTGGAAGCATCCTTGTTCACATCATCTTCATAGTTCAGTTTGACTTTCTTTGTTTCCTTTCGTAAATCTTCTCCATCATGCAATCTCTTTGCTGAAGAAGCTGCTTGTTCAACGGATTCCTTCTTTTCTAGTAATCTTTCCTTGGATGTCGTCTGTTCAGACTCCAAGGCTCTCAAATCGTCATCATATTGCTTTATTTTCAACTTTTGTTCATCAATAGTCTTCAAAAGTTGTAAGATTTCATCTATCTCCCTCAAATTATCATCTAGTTCAATTTGATCACTAAAGTCAAGGTATCTCTCAGATTTCTTTAGTTTTGTTTTAGAAAATCCAAGTACAGCATTCAATGGAGCCAATAACTCTTTTCTATTTTCTGTGAGCAATCTCTTCTCAATAGCATCCACAAGAACCTTGATAAATACATCAATAGGAGGTAGATAGTTAACAGATTCACTTAGTATCTGAATAGAATTTCTGCAATTGATATATTCTTCGTCCAAGATAAGATCAGCCAATTCGCCGGTGAACGATTTAGTTATTATTGCAACATTTTCCTTAACTACTTGTAATTGTTCACTTGTTAAGGTTTCGTAATATGAAGGTAAAATCATAAACACTCTCTTTATGAAGGCAGCAAAGAATTTGGATTCATTAGATGAAATTCCAATAACAACTTTGCTAATAAACTTTTCAGTGAATATCAATGTTAAAAGTTTGATGAGTTCTTTTTGAGATAAAACTCTAAAAATAAACTCAGCAGAATAGATCGCTTCTGCAACACCTAAAATAGAATTCTTGAAGATGCATTTCTCCAAAAACAACACAAGATCCTCAGTACTGTAACATCTTTCGTGGAACGTATCAAGTCCCTTTAATTCAATATTAGGAAACAAGTCAACTTCCACGTTTGCCCTTTGATTCTCAGGCATGTGACCAATGGCTAATCTACTCAAATCAAAGAGATTATGATACCAGAAAAATTCGAAAAGACTGTTATTGGCCAACTCAGGTAACAGTGCCTTCTGTATATTGCGAGGTGACTTTCTCAAGATCAAGGCCTTCCATGCATCAGATACAAATTCAAAAGATGGATTGATCATTATGTTGGGAACATCAAAGCAATTGGCAAAATGATCGTGATTATTGCCATAAGATACAATGTCTATCAACAATCGTTGAACTCTAATCACCATGTCGTATAAATTATTAATCTTGTTAATTGTTTGGAAGCTGTCGTAGAATATTTCAAATATCATAGCATTTAAAGATTCAAATATCAACAATGCGCGTGATTTGTCAGTGTTTTTTTTCGAAAGCAATCTGTAAAGGTTTAAAGTTCTTTCATTTTGCCCTAACCCGACTTTTTGCAATGCTACATTTCTTGTATTATCAGTACCTGCATACAGTATAGCCAGCTCATCTTGGACATCGGTTAAGTATAAACAGTTGGAGGAGCCTGTCAGTATTGAGTCCAAAATGAACACAGAACATAGTTCCAAATTTGTAACTTTATTGATCAAGAAATCTAGGATTTCAGATATTGGAAACTTTGAATGCAATCTGAACGCATTTGTGATCAGTGAACAAATTTTGGCAAACCAGGGCAAAGCTAAACCCTCTTCTTCAGAGATGAATGGACGTTCAATATGTAACCTTTTCAGGATAGCGTACTCTAATACATCCATAGAAAAATCAGAAAAATGCTTCATTGATTGAACAAGCATATTTGAGATCATATCATAACTTTCAGCTAAGACCAAGCAATTGCTCAAAGTCACAAATGGATTTGAGTTAACCATATTAGCTAGAGTCTCCAATTGCGACGACAAATTGTCAACATTTACAACTTTCAAAAATCTCTTGATCTGTTTTTGTTGCAATAGATTGATTTCCTTTAAATCCTGGTTTTCATTAACAATTTTCTTAGCAAATGTGTCGTAAACATCATATCTTACCTTTGCATCAAAATGCTTTAGTAGCATAAATATATTGCTGCTGATTCCAGGGCTGTTGTGTAAACAGCTAGGCAATAATTGACTTATAATACAGTTCATTAAAGAGTTCAAAATGTCTTCATAAGATGGATCATTTGTCTTTTTATAGTGAGACACAACACGAGAGATAGAATCAAATAAGGAATGAATACTATGTGGATTGTACCCATTGTTAATTGTTATGGCAGCAATATTAAAAAATTCATCAGCTGACAGTTGCTGGTTATTCAAGTTTAATTTCCCCTCTCCACTGAATAACCAATAGTATGAATTTTTTTCCATCTTCTCTTCAAATGTTAACTTTTCTTTTCCTGTCATCTCTTTGGCATATGAAGTCAAGATGCCTGAGAAATAATCCTCAATATCATCAACACTTAAAAATAGATACTTGAATGAAGCTAGAATTTGAGCCGCCTCTTTGAAGCACTGTACTTTCAAAAACGCTGACATTAAAAGAACATGAGGGAAAAATTTGACAGGAATTTTGTACATTATATTGTCTTTACCACGTTTAGCAAAAAGTTTATGTCTATTTAGAGATTCATGACTTTGAACGGATGTTTGTAAACCTGTTTGTTTAACATCGCTACTACTGTTTTCATCATCTCTGGAAGCTGTTAGCAATGTTGCAGAGGCCAGAGCACTTTCAGAAGATTTTAGATTTTCTTCACGTAGATTTCCTACGTAATCATCGCAATTTCTGTAGAAATAAAAAGATAATCTATCCGAAAGAGCGTCATTCATGTTGTGATATTTAGAAAATTCATCTAACAGACTTTTCAAGTCAAACAAACCTTCATGAATGAATATTAAAGATACCCACGCAAATCCCATGTTCAAATAAGTCATCTTTTCCACATCATCTCTCTTCAAGGCTATCATTTTTGAATTTCGTCCATCATTGGAACCTGCTCTCCCATCAAAAAGATCCTCAATGGCCTTCTTTGTGACTGAAACTTGAGAAACACCAGCAGAAAATTGCTTTGACAAAGAATGAAGAATGCTGTCTTTGTTTCTTGTACCGAATTCACTTTGTAAAAGATAGACTACAATGGTTCTTAACTTCTTGTCAATGATCTTGTTTTTAGTGTTTTTCTTTAAGTGTTCGGCAAGAACTCGGATAAGATAATCCAAGTAATCCAAATCTGATATTTTGTATTGTTCCAAGCATAATTCAATGTTCTTAAAAATAACGTTTTTGTAGAAATCTGAAAATGTATTATGCACTAAAACAGATCCATCTTGTGTTAAGGCTTCGGTGTAATGCGTCAACAAACACCAACCAGTGCTTACTACAGCGTAGCTGTTACTGAAAACAAACGTGTCATCAATATCAGCAGTCTTAAAATTTAGAATGGAGTCTCTGTTATTTTTTTTTTGTAAATATGTGTAGACCTCTAACATGTCGCTATTATTTATGATGCCGCTATACTTGAAGGAAAGTAAATAGTTGGTACAGAACTCAGATATAATGGAAGCATGTTCGGCATAATCAGCTGGGTAGTATGAATGATCATTTGCATCAATAAGATAGCACAAAAACAAAGAAGAGATGAAGGAGCTATACTTACCAACTCTTAAAATCGTATCAACAATGTATTTCAATGTATATTTCAAACTTTCTGAAGATTGAGCAATTTCAAAAAGCTCAATAATAAACTCTTCAAAGTATTCACCTATGGGATTTGATGTCATAATACTGTTCATTGAGGATGCTTTCATACGTGGTGTTTTATTTTTCAACTGTTCAGAAGCTTTCAGAACTGTGTTGTCTAGTAGGTTCAAGATAGAACTTTTAAGCTGGTAATTGAACACATCATCTGAATTAACATTTGCTTTGATCTTTTCCAATCTTTCTGGATCAACTTGTGAGTTTGTGATTTTTGAGATTTGTTCATTAACATTGGAGTTAAAAGCATCAAACTTAGCTGGAAGATCAGACATGGCTTAAAACAAAGGGATACAGTTTTGCAGCTATATAAAAACCTCAAGTGCAAATAAAGATACTAACAGTCAACAGAAGCTTTTAGTAGAGTCTATTTGGTCTTAGTGAATTATATCAACCTAGGAGCAAAAAACCAAATAATGAAAAAATAACAAACATATCATTTTTCAATTATTCAAACTTTATGAGCAGCATAAAATTTTCGGTGGCACAAGTTTTCGGACTTAAGGCGTTTGCACTTTTTCCAAGAAAAAAAAAAGAAAATAAAACAATAGATAATAGTCGTACAGTGATGTTGAGTATTTTGAATTCACTTGGTAATCTCATCCTGACCAATTGAATATATAATTGCAGTACATTGCTTTCTTATGGGAAAGTGGTAAAACAAGCATTACTTAACTTAAACTGATATTACTATCTGACAGTTTATTCAACTATATTAATCAAACCATGGTGAATAAAAAAAACAACACAATCTACGATGAAGGGTTCACAGAACTATCCATAGAAACAGTCACGGAAATAGACTCTTCTGTGTCGAAGCAGAACATTACCAATAAATCAGACACAATATTCTTCAAGAAGGAAGAAAACATAAAGACCAAAAAAGTTGATGAACTCCTGACGAAGATGCAAAAGGACACATACAATCTATTGATGAGCAGTGATCCCCTACTGTACTATCAAACAACAGGTACTGAAACGTTCAACATATATGAAACCAAATTGCATCTACTTAAGCAGTACAAGAATGTAGATAATAAAGTACAGGACTTGAAGAAGCAATATTATGAGACAGTTAACGTTAAAAAAACCTGAAGACAACTTGCTGTATTGTTTATGTGATAATTATAGTTTATATATAACTTTTCTTTTAACATAAAATGTTTCTTCTGCCTTTTTCAACAGAAAATAAAAGAAAAAGACTAACATGGAGATCAACCGGCATGTTCAAATACTTCAGAAACAAATTTACCTGACTTACCCTTGTTTAAGTCAAACTTATGGACTAGTTGTTCAGGAATGGCAAATTCAACAAACTCCTCATCGTCCCCTATTGGCAAGTTGACGTTCATAGCTGTTGTGCATGATGTGGATATTTCGGCATTAATGGACTCCTTTGATAAATAAACATTACCACCATCACATTTATCGGTGGTGATCATTGGACAGTAGCCATCGACTTGAAGACCAAACTTTTCACACTTAATGAAGTCAACACCAGAAACACAGGACTCCATGACAAGAGATGAGCCTTTACATTCATTGAAGGTTATACTGTTGACTTTGCCCTTGACTTGGACTATACTGTTAATACATTTCCCAACGAACACAGACTCACCAATGGTGGCACCTGCAATGACGATAGGCGCTGGTTCATTGATGAAGTCCATAACAAACCACTTGTTTCCTACAAGTTCCTTTTTAGCCTCCTTGATGGAGATGTCCTGTGGCTTCTTAGGCTTTACAGGTGGTTTGTTGTCTGTGATCGGCTTGGACTCCTTTTTCTTGAGTTCCTTTTCCTTCTTCAATTCGGCCTTATCAACTTTCTTCAATCCAGATGTGATGTTTTCACCTTTGTTCAATTCAGCAAAGACAGCAGTCATGTCTCCGGACTCTGCGCTCGTGGGTTTATCCTGCTTAATTTCGAAAACCATGGCTGGAGGAGCTGGAGGTGGAGGAGGCGGAGCATTGGTTGCTGCAGCAGTTGACTTTGTAGATAATCCATTCAATGCATCCAATATAGAAAGGTTGGAAGAGGAGCTAAAGCTTGGGCCTGTGGTTTGATACTCCTTGATATATTTTTTTAAATCATCAAACCCAGATAAATACAACTTAACCCACTCAACGGAATTGGGATCTGATTCTCTAAACTCTTTAAGGATTCTGTTGGTCCAAAACTGGGCTGCTTCCTTGTAGCTGTCGACCAACCCTTGTGGAGTTGTGGTTGTGACCCAACTGAATACTGGAAACCCTTCGCAGATACTGGACAAGTAGGAGGAGAACTTGCTGGATCTTTGGAAATCCTTGAATTCATTTATTTCTTGGATCTTGGCGGAAATAGGTCCGAGTGCCTCTGCAAACTCGGCAGATTGCATGTCTGGCTTGATGGCCATGTTACAAGCTTGCAAAAACTTTGACGTTTCAGCGTAAGCCTCCAAGTAAAGTTTAACAGCATCAACAACAGCAGCGTCTATTTTTTCAGATAATTCCAATAATGGCTTGATTTTGTTGTCAATCAACAAGTCAAACTCAACAATGGCCTTTGGTTTTTCACTGAATTCATCCTTTCTGATTTGGTGGTCACCATTTGTTTTGATGATATCATTGTTGACTATTTCATTTTCAGAAGATGGTGTTTGTTTAGAATTATCATTGACTTGGATACCATACTTATCTGATATATATTCTTCTTGGTATATGGTTAGATCTTCTAATCTGGCGGTGGCGTCTTCCAGTCTCTTCAAAAGCTTTGTAAGGCTGTATCCTTGAATATTCAAGTTTTTTGAATCTGGTAAAGATGGCATTTGTTTTATTGTTTCTTTGGTTTTTGTTTTTGTTTTTATTCTAAGGGATTAAAAAAAACTAAATAATGTCTATTATGATCCGAAACCAAAATATACCAAATGGCAAAACATAGGGTTACGTGTGGTTTAGAAGGATTTTTTTTTTTTCTTTGGAGGCCGTTGTAAATTTTTTTCGAAATGGGTTATTCTTGGAACTTCTGAGGTAATTAAGCTAATAGTATTATGAAAGTCCTTGTAATGCATTTTCGTTTATCTAAGGAAAGAAAAAAAATAAAATACATCTATATACAAAGTTTTTATCCATATGAAACAATGAAAACAATTAAAAAAATATCTCGGTAACGCTTTATGAATTCAGCATCAGATCGTTTATTGGGCACCCTTACGGTTGTAGTTTCTGTTATTGACTCTGGCCTTGTAGAATAAGTAGGCGTTTTTATGTTCTTGCAAACCATATGGAGAAATGACCTCTGAATGACCTGGTCTTGAAATAGGGTCTCTTAGGTAGATGAATTGACACGTTCTGAAATTGACTTCGATATGGAAAGGAGCCACGGCCAAACAGCCCAAAAATGGCTTAGGTTTCCAAGGAGTAAAGTACTCAAGTTCAGGGTTTTTTCTCCCCCATAAATGACCTTGTTGCCAAGGTAGACTGATGTGTTTGGCTAACTCTTTTTCTTTTTCTTGCAATTCTTCTTCCTTAGCCTTGATCTCATCCTTTTCTAAGTCATCATAACTTTGGTGGGCAAAGTCTTCAGGAAGTTCCTCATTTTCCTTCAAAGTCTTGATCCAATCAAGATTGATATCATTGACCTTAGCGTTTTTTTCTATGGCACGGAAGTACTTTTCCTTGAATGTGGACAAGTTATTTTTCAAAGTTCTGACATCAGCATTCTCAGAATCAGCCAATACATTAGCAGCAATGGCTCTGTATTCATCTTGAACTATTTTTGTTGGAATTTCTGTTTCAACTTGCTTGTTTAAGTTTTCGGAAACACTTTCAGATGTCAATTTGGCTTCACCAGATGGTTTTGGAGCCTCTGGAGAGTACTTTTCAACAGATAACTTAGACAGGAACTTGTTGTACCAGGCAAACAATTCCTCACCCAACTTGGAATCGTCAAGGAATTCCTTTGTGAATGCTTCGGCAGATGGAGTTTCGTTTTTTAAGACCTTGAAGATCTTTGCAACTATAGTGGCATCGTTGTTATTTTTTCTTAGGTCATAAACAGCCTTTTGAGAAGCTCTTTTACTTTCAGCAAACAACTTTTCAAAAAAGACTCTCTTTGGGTCTCTTTCATAAAGACCATCAATTTTGAATTTGAACTGAGGGAAGTAGCCTGCTGGGTCCTCTCTTAGACTCTTCAACTCTTCGTTCCACTCGGCAACTTGCAAGGCATCAACTCTCAAACTTTCATTAATCAAAGGTCTTTCATGGCCTAGGTAACGAACAACTTTTTCAGGATCACACTTGACAAAGTCATTTGGCTTCAATTTGTAATTTGGGTCACGGATATAAACATCATTAACAGTGACACCTTTTGACAAGATGATCTTTCTGGCAACTCTCACAGATGGAGCTAGCAATGCTCTGTAGATGGCAACATCAAGTCTCTTCTCTAAAAAGGCAACCGCTTGCATTTGATAGGGGGTCTCAAAAGTTTGACTGGCAATGTCAATTTTATCAGTTGTGATATCAGTCTTTGAAGATAATTTGGAAACAGCATGAAGATTAGGTACCCAGTTGTTCTTGAATTGTTTTTCAGTTAGGTGTTCACCATGATAGCTTCTTAAATTTCTCTTGGAAGCAAAAAGCTGTTGGAAAATGGTGGAGTTGTTTGTACGGTCTGGGGTGTACTTGTAATAGTTGAAGATATGATTAAGATCATTGTCTGTGGTTAATCTACCTCTAAGCAAACTGTCGTAATGTCTGTACTTAAGAGCAACCATTATGAGGCTTTAATCAATAAGTATTTTATATGGGATCTATCAAAATATCTGGGTATTCTTTTTAGTTATCGCAACGAGTAGTAGTGAATATGTATTGTATTAAAAAAATGAAATGATATTTGAGTAATGCTATGGTTGAATAAATTTCTTGAAAGAAAAAAAAAAATTTTTTTTTTTTTTCAGAAACGGTGAAAAAGGAAAAAGACAAATTCATTTGTCTGTTTTGGGTAGCTGAAGAAATATTCGGGTAAGTTATAAGCGCAAATGTCAAACATTTTTTTTAAGTACGGTGGAATAATTCAAAAAAAGAAAATATAAACAAAATGCAATGTTTCGTGTACCCAGAATATACAATCATTTAAACAATAATAAATCAATATTAAGCGCAGTAAACCATATCAATACATAATATTCTTAGATATACCCTGATATATAACTGAATAGTTCTTTATTTCACAAGTTACAAACTAAGTAAGCACTCTTTACAATTTTTGTTAATAGCCGATATTATGGACCCAACCCAACACCCTATACTCTCAATATTTGAGGAGGATGCACACATAGACATGAAAGCCCCATTCAATGACATAGACTTATTACGTTTTAATAAGATAATCACTAATCTGGTGCTTGAGAACTTCAGCCAAAACTTTGATTTGTTTGAGATCATACGAGCAAATCTCAGAAACATATTAGAAAAGATGAATGAAAGGAAGGATGATGGAAGTACAATACTTGATGGATCAAATGAGCGATTGAACCACAATAAGCTATACTGTGTGAATAACAAGCATCTCATAAACTTTGATGAGGCATATGAATACACATGTGAAGACTTGGTAGAATTCCTGAATACAAAATGGAGAGTCAATAAAGATAAGAAAGCCCATTATACGGAGGATGATTTTGTATCCAAGATATTAGAGAGTAAAAAGAAAACAAGAGATGAAGTGGAGGGAATCAATGTTGAAGAGAATGTGGAAGATTGTAAGGTTGGTGAGAACGTGGGAAATACTAGTGAAAGAAATGTGGAAAATGTTAATCAGGGAGAGGGTGTGGAAAAAACTAATGATGAGCAAAATGTGGAAAACACTAACGATGAACGGAATGAGGAAGAGAGTGTGGAAAACACTAATGATGAACAAAATGTGGAAGATAATATTGAAGAAGAAGATACGAAAACCCCCAATGAGGTTGAAGAAGTAAGAACATTTAGATCAGGTAGAAAGGTTGCTAGAACAGCAACAAGCGGAAGGACAGAGGAAGGTGAAAAGGACGATGAAAAGGATATACCACAGGAGAAAGAGCAACCTGAAGACTCAGAAAAAGTGAATGAAAATAAAGAGAAACCTGCTAAAAGGACAGCGAAGGAGATTGAACCTAGTGTCAAACGAACACTTAGAAGAGGACGAACCAGAGGAACAATTGTGGATGATGATCTGGTAAAAATTGACAACAGGGACCCATCTCCACCAAGAGTAAAAAGAACTTTAAGAAGCAGAAAGTAGATCTATATTGGTTTAGTATCAACGGCTTTTGTAATAGTATATATAGTGTAACCATCAACTCCAGGGGTTTAAAAATACTTTGTGTTTTTTCTTTTCTTTTCATTTTTTTTCTTAAAGACGTAGTTTGATATATATCAACAAGAAAAAAAAAAGGGCACTTCATCAACGTTCAAGTAATGAACTTGGTAATAACAGCGATGATGGACATAATTGACAATATATAAACTTGATTGTTAGCATACATTGCACTAGTTGACACCTAGCAAATGAACTTCAAAGACCAAAGTTGCGTTAGGAGGAATGACACCAGGGAAGCCTCTTGGACCGTAAGCGTAGTCACCGGTGATAGTCAACTTGGCCTTTTCACCAACAGACAACTTAGGAATACCGGTATCCCAGCCCTTGATGACTTGGCCAACACCAATAACACATGAAAATGGAGAGTTTCTGTCGTAGGAGGAATCGAACTTCTTACCGTCTTCAAGGGTACCGGTATAGTGGATGGAAACCTTCTGGCCAACTTGGGGGAAGGTCTTACCATCACCAGGGGCTAATCTTTCGATTTTGACATTACCGTTTTCAATAACTTCAGACATGGGATTGTGTATGATATGTATGTATTATATTACTGGTGATTGTAAATGTTATTTTGCTATAGAATAAATAGAGAGATGTATGAAAATTTTTAATATGTAAGGGTTAGGGTAAAAATGAAGAAAGTAAAGAAAAAAGGGTATTGATATGAAGTTGTTGAGTGTGATGGATGCTAAACCATAAGTTTAAATTTTTTGAAGGGAGAGTTTCTTTTTTTTTTTTCTTTTTTTTTCTTTTTTTTTAGGGAAATTCTGCAGAACGGTTATAAAGGCACAGTATTGGACAAGTTAGATGAGAAGGGGAGAGAAATACTTACTCTATGGGGTATAACCACATTCTTAGGTTACACAAGGTGCAAGTTGTGCGTACGTGTTATTCTCTTACCAATGACTAGTGATAAATCTTAGCTATAATAGTTCATATCACTGAAATCATCAACCTCTTTTGATTTATATATATGAGGAATAATTGATGAACTACCACCTTTTGATGCTCTCTATAAATTCCTTACTCTATTTTTTTGATCCGAACAAATCCACACCGTTCTTTTCTTGCTGATTATAATTAATTTGATTTCGGATATAAAATCTATAGGCATGTACTTGTTTAACTATTTATAAAAAATATATATATGTTTACATTTAAACGAATTAAGTTAGTAATGAATTTTATCATTAATTATAAAATAAAAATGTTAACAATTGGAAAATTTGATTTAAACCGCTTCTACTTCTTGAATCTTTTTAGTGTATTTCCTTACTTTTATTTTAAACACATGTGATTTTTTTTTATTTTAGATGATTGTTTACCAGTGATTATTCATAAGTAAACCCCTGTAAGTGTGTGATTACCTTATTAAGAAATATAATTGCACCTGTCCGGCTAAAAAAAAAAAAAAGAAAAAACTGTGGGTTCCTGTTCAACAATCCAAACTCTTTTGCCATTGTTTCTATAAATAAATCCAAGAAAAAACACCAACTTAAACCCTCTATTTTTGTGTCTCCTGTCGCATTATGCCACAGAGATTTTCTTCTAGTCAAATTCAAATGCTATTAATAAGTCACACAACCATCTACCATTATTTTTTTAAAGTTTTCCAGACAGAATTATCACCTAAAAATTTTTTTTACACTTTCTTCTTCTCTGGTGAATAATCTAATCATTTGTAATATAAATACTCCATACTCTTGAGTTTGTTTTTTTTTTTACTTTCTAATAGCAAAGGTTTTAGTGGTTCTTCAAAAAATCTTTGCTTTTATAGTTAAGTGTTCAATATCGGGATATAACAACCAAAATTAACTTATACCAATAATAAAAATGCAACTATCTACTTTCGCTTTAACTGCCGCTTTCGTCACTGTTTCCTTTGCCGCCGAGGCCATTTCCCAAATCACTGACGGTCAAATCCAAGCTACCACCGCTACTTCAACCACCCAATCCACTGTTGAGGCTGTTTCTCAAATCACCGATGGCCAAATCCAAGCCACCACCGCCACTTCCGCCGAAACCAAGTCCACTGTTGAGGCTGTTTCCCAAATCACTGACGGTCAAATCCAAGCCACAACAGCCACAACTCTTTCCTCAGAAGTCACCAAGTCAACCGTTGCTGCTGTCTCCCAAATCACCGATGGCCAAATCCAAGCCTCCAACGGCAATGCCACTGTTGCTGAAGCCAACGGTGCAGCCAAGATTGGTGGTTCCTTTGCCGCTGCCGGTTTAGCTGCTGCCGCTTTGTTGTTATAATCGAGTGTAACATCACACACCTAGGAGGGTTTTTCTTTTTAATGAACCAAAAAAAAAAAAATGCAAGCATGTTCAATGATTTAGCAATTGATCCTGTAATAATGCTACTATTACGGTAATTCAAGTTATCAAATCTTGGGTCTTTTCTTCATATATATTGCAACAAAAAGTAAATCATGTTATATATTATCATTTAAGATTAAATAATTACATACCCATATAATATAAACTAAAATAAACAATCTAAGGTGTCACCCAACTTTGTCTTCCCAAACATTTCATTCTGCACGCTTATATCCCCTAAATCACACTTATCACTTCTCATATCAGCATCCATCCTCATTGACCGTGGCTTTGCTTCTTCTCCATACCCCTTTTCCTCCACCATCTTGTACCTGTTCATTATCCCCTCACCCCTCATATGAGTCATGTTATTTATATCTTCAAACCCTTCAAACCCATACAAACCCTCTCCTATGTCAAGCTTACTTTCTTCCGCATCAATCCCATAGTTAAAATAGTCATACACGTCCATATTCATGTAACACTTTTTTGCAGATTTCTCCTTCTGTCCCACATCTTCTTCAAGTAACCTATCGTATTCCCCCACTATGAATGACTCTCTTTTTTCTTCTTTCATTAATCCATATGCATCATTCGTAGCACGAATGTGCCTGTTCATCTTATCATTCTCAAACTTGTCCATGTCCAAGAGCAACTCATCATCTATATCCTTACTCTCATCTTTCCACTTTTCACCTTCGTTTCCTTCTTCATTGTCTTTGATAATGTGCTTATATATCAACTTCTCAATTTCACCAGTGTCATTGCAATCGCCCAACATGAATTGGATTCCATCATGTTGTTCAGAACTCACACACTCATCCTCTAGCATGGCCTCATCCATCTTGTTCTCCTTCATTGGCGACAAGATGTTTGTAACGTTTCCTGTTGTTGGTCGTGATGACACCAACACAGGGGGATTTGTTATCTTTTTCCCACTCTTTATGGACTCTCTCTTTCTTTCCTTTTTAACATAGCCCTTTTTGACCCTCTTTCTTGTCACAGATTGCCTGTCAGTGAACAACCTTTGGTAACTCTTGTCACCACATACCATCTGATCCACCCTGCTCTCAGTCATGTTCGGTGGATAGTTTGATGGTGACCGACCTCTTATTATCAACTCAGGTGTATCAGTAGATATTACTGGTATAAATGTTTTTTGACCATCAATCAAAGTCGGTGAGCTCAACCCATACCCTTCATATATTGTCTTCAACGGATCATTCAGCACCACAGCTCCCAACACTGTTGTTAGCTTGAAGTGTTTCACCACATTTGTAGGTCTTTTTTGATTTATAGAGGAACAAAATTGCACACGCTCATATCTTGCCACCTTTATTATGTCATCAGCTGGGTATTGATGTATAATTGCATTTGGATCTATCTCTTCAAGATCTATTTTACCCTTGTGCAAGTAAAAATCAGTATCATACTTTTTCTTTTTACTGTCATTCTTAATATTTGATGCATCTCTAATAATTTCATGCGAAGGTAATACTCCTGGTATAATTGGATGTATTGGTGGGCGAATCTGCGGTCCCTTATCACGTTTTGCCGTGTGCTGAACTAAATTCATTTCCTTATTGTCTTCACAACATGAGGCCACTAATCTAGTAGCAAAATATAAGATTTCCATTTTAAAACCATTAATCATGACGTAGTACTTATTCTGTATAAATTCCTCTACAGTTGTTAAATCCTCATCATAAATCTGAAATGAAGCAACAGATGTAAAATAATTTCTCTTGTACCCAATCCAGTTATCATGGACATTGTCAAATCCTCTATCTATTCGAGCAGTAAGAATAGGGGTGACTTCAGAGCCATCATTTCCTGAGTAGACAGACACATGATGGTGTTGTGGTTGGTATGGGGGACCTAACTTAAACTGAAGTGAAGAACGTGGGGCTATCTTTGTCTTTTTCGATTTCAATTGATATTGCATGACATCAGTATATGATATTTTAGTATTGGAGTCTGAAGAGTCATTGATTGTCCCGCCAATTTTATTAGAAGTCAAAAAGTGGTTGCTTTCATACACTGTTTTTTTGTTGTGGCTGTAGTCATTTTGTGGCTCTTCTGGTGTATAAAGTGGAATACCTTCCAATTCATTCATCATGCCAAAAAATTCATCATCAAATTGATTATTCTCCATTATGTGGTTTGTTTATATATAGTGATATATATTCAAATTTGTAATAAAATATAACTAAAAGCTGTATGGATAATTTCAATTGTTTATAAAATCATCAATAGGTATTTAACTTTATTAATAATGCAGATTTGCAAATTTAAGTTATTAGATGGTTGTAGATGTGTCACAGTAATATTGAATTGTCAAAGATTTCTTGGTGTAATTCTATTTTTTCTTTCATATAATAAGTTTGTGCTTCTTTTTATTACTTTTGTAAACAGACTTATTAAGTAAAGTACAAAAGTAGTTAGAAACACTAGATCAATGTTAATATTCTTTCTCATTTGTAAATTGTATTTATACTTACTATTTCAGTTTTGTGTTCGCTTTTGTAAAGAAAAAAAAAGATACCAATTTAAAATTTTATATTTAGTCTTCTAACAGTAGCCGCCTTTGATTAAACTTTTTAAAAATTTCCTATTTTAAATAATAAAACCCATAAATGATTCAGAAATCTTAAAAAAAAATCATTTTACGTTTGGAAAGGTTGACATTAATAAAATCTCCCAGTTTTAAAATAGCCGCGATGTTAGCGCTACAAAGTACGGTCACATGAAGCAGGCTAAAATATCATACGAAAAATACAAAAAAAAGAAAAGAAAAACCAAAATATAAGTCATTTCCCAAAGAGGAAATTCATAAGGCGCATCACATTACTTCCAATTGCTTCGTTCTCCTCTCTTTCCTAATTTTTTCATTTTTTTATTTGAGAAACAAAAATCAAAAATTTGTATTCAAGTAATGTCATCCTGTGATAAAATATACAGTTAATATATTCATTGATAAAAACCAAAGTACCAACACAGACTTCACCTTAAATATTATTATATTGTAAATAAAATATGGCCAAAAAAGCTATTGATTCACGTATTCCTGCGTTGATAAGAAACAATGTTCAAACTAAGGAAAGAAGTATCTTTTTTGTTGTTGGTGATAAGGCTAGAAACCAATTACCTAACCTCCACTACTTGATGATGGGCGCTGATTTGAAAATGAATAAAAGTGTTTTATGGGCATACAAGAAAAAATTGTTAGGTTTCACATCTCACAAAAAGAAAAGAGAAACCAAAATCAAAAAAGATATAAAAAGAGGGGTTAGGGATGTCAATGACCAAGATCCATTTGAAGCATTTGTTTCTAACCAAAACATCAGATATGTCTATTATAAGGAAACTGAGAATATTTTGGGTAACACTTATGGTATGTGTATCTTACAAGATTTTGAAGGTTTAACTCCAAATTTATTAGCAAGAACAATAGAAACAGTTGAAGGTGGTGGTATTATTGTCATCCTTTTGAAGTCCATGACTTCTTTGAAACAATTGTATACAATGTCCATGGATGTACATGCCAGATACAGGACCGAAGCACATGATGATGTAGTTGCCAGATTCAATGAAAGATTTTTATTATCATTGGCCAGCAACCCTAATTGTTTGGTTATTGATGATGAATTAAATGTTTTGCCAATTTCAGGAGGTAAAAACATCAAGGCTTTACCTCCCAGAGATACAAAGGAATTGACTCCTAAACAAAAAGAATTAAAAGAGTTGAAGGATTCTTTGGAAGAAGTTCAACCTGCTGGATCCTTAGTAGCATTATCAAAGACCATCAATCAAGCTCAAGCTATATTGACTTTTATCGATGTCATTTCTGAAAAGACATTAAATACCACTGTTGCGTTGACTGCTGGTAGAGGGAGAGGTAAATCTGCAGCCTTGGGTATTGCCATTTCCGCTGCGATTTCTCATGGTTACTCAAATATCTTTGTAACCTCTCCATCTCCAGAAAATTTGAAAACTCTGTTTGAATTCATCTTTAAGGGGTTTGATGCCTTGGGATACCAAGAGCATATTGATTATGATATCATCCAATCGACTAACCCTGATTTCAACAAATCCATTGTTAGAGTTGATATCAAAAGAAGTGAACATAGACAAACCATTCAATATATCCTTCCTCAAGATAACCATGTATTGGGCCAAGCTGAATTATTGGTTATTGATGAAGCTGCAGCAATTCCTTTACCAATTGTCAAGAGTTTGATGGGTCCATATTTGATCTTCATGGCTTCCACAATCAATGGTTATGAGGGTACCGGTAGATCTTTATCCTTGAAGTTAATCCAGCAACTGAGAGAGAAGAGTGCCACTGTAGACCAAAAAGACGCAGAAACCACTGTTGTATCCAGAGACAATAAAGCCATCAATGCTGCCCTAACAGGAAGATCATTAAGAGAGGTATCATTAAATGAACCTATTAGATATGCACCAGGAGATCCTGTTGAAAAATGGTTGAATAAGCTGTTATGTCTAGATGTACAATTAATGAAGAACCCAAGATTTGCTGAAAAGGGAACTCCACATCCTAATGATTGTGAACTTTTCATGGTCAACAGAGATACTCTGTTTTCATACCACCCAGTTTCAGAACTTTTCCTACAAAAGATGATGGCCCTGTATGTTGCATCCCACTACAAGAACTCTCCTAATGATTTGCAATTGATGAGTGATGCCCCTGCTCACCAACTATTTGTATTGTTACCACCAATTGATCCAAGCAATGGTGCTAGAGTTCCAGATCCCTTATGTGTTATTCAAGTTGCTTTGGAAGGTGAAATTTCTAAGCAATCAGTTAAGAACTCACTAAGCAGAGGCATTAGAGCCGGTGGTGACTTGATTCCATGGTTGGTATCCCAACAATTTCAAGATGAAGACTTTGCTGGTTTGAGTGGTGCTAGAATTGTTAGAATAGCCACCAACCCTGACTACTCATCCATGGGTTACGGTTCCAAAGCTATCGAATTATTGAATGACTACTTTGAAGGAAAGTTTACTGATTTGAATGAAAGTGATAAAGTTAAAGACTTTTCCATCAAGAGAGTATCCGATGAAGAACTAGGTAAGAAAGGTGATATTAGAAAGGATGAGGTTAAGTTAAGAGATGCTAAGTCACTACCACCACTATTGTTGAAGCTTCATGAACAACCACCTCATAACTTACACTATTTAGGTGTTTCTTATGGGTTAACCAACTCTCTGCATAAATTCTGGAAAAGAAATAACTTTGTACCTGTTTATTTAAGACAAACAGCTAATGACTTAACTGGTGAGCATACTTGTGTCATGTTGAAGGTCCTTGAAGGTAGGGATGCCAAGTGGTTGTCTGAATATGCAAGAGATTTCCACAAGAGATTCTTATCTTTATTGGGATATGATTTCAGTAAATTCACAGCCATGCAAGCCTTGAATGTTATAGAAAGTGTCAAGAAGGGAGAGGCTCTAAACTCAGACTTTTCATCTATGTTATTGACAAAGGATGCACTAGATCTTTTCTTCACTCCGTTTGATTTGAAGAGACTGGAAAGCTATGCTAACAACTTGTTGGATTACCATGTCATTGTTGATTTGTTGCCACCCTTGTCATCTATCTACTTCAGTGGAAGAATGGGTGATGAAGTTGTCTTATCTGCCATTCAAAGTTGTATTCTATTGGCTATAGGTTTGCAACATAAATCAATTGATAACATCGTCAAAGAGCTGAACTTACCATCCAATCAGGTTTTAGCCATGTTTGCTAAAATAATGAGAAAGTTCTCTCAACTCTTCAAGAGAATAGTTAGCGAAAACATTGCAAAGACTATCCCATTGGTTGAATCCGAAGAAATAAAGGAAATGAACGGTGAGGAAATCGAAGCTGAGCATGATGTTGGTGCTGTTATGGATAAACTAGACGAAGAAATGGACGAGGCAGGTAATGAGTATGAACAAGAATTAAAAGCAAGAAAGAGAGAACTGATTAACTCTTTGAATTTGAATAAATACGCTATCAATGATAACAACGAGGAATGGGATGAAAAGAAGGATGTTCTGAGTTCCATAGCTAAAAGTGGCAAAGGAGGAGTGGTTTCCATGAAAGATAGTAAGAAGAGAGGAATGGAGACAGCTGAATCTGTTTATAATGAAGAGATGAAGGCTTTCAGCAAGAGTTCTAAGAAGGCTAAAAGATCCAAAAAATAGGCGGACGTGTGTACAAGTATGTAGCTGATCTAACATTGTTAAATATTGACGTATTGGTTTTTTTGTAAATCCGACAGTAAAAAATTTTCAATTTTTCTTTTTTGGTTAGTCTGGTTGAGTGTATCATTTTCCTAAAAAAATTTTTCTTCAAACTTTGTAGTTGTGGTTAATATTACAGGCATTTGTTTCCTTTTACATCTTCAGGATTGACAATCATAATTATTCAAAATTTGGAACTTCAAATTTCGATTTAACAAGCAACAATTTACAATTGTTTATCCTTAGTTGAAATAACATTTGAAAGTTCTATTATCTTCTTTATTAAACTTCATATAGAAAAACCTCGAAAACCATATTTATAATTCAAGTTTATATCAGTTAATACTTGCTTTGAATAATTTCATAAATAAAACATTCCATTATACATAATCTGAATTAAGAAAGAAATGAGTGCTGAACCTATTGATGAGCAAGTTGCTGCTGAAATTGTTGAAGAGACCCTATCCAACATTGCCAACGAAGCTGAAAAACAAGCTGAAGAATTAGAACAAGAATTGATCAAGGCCGAAGCTGAATACAACGACAGCGAAAGTGATGAAGAGCTAGACGATGATTTATATGAGATCGACAACGAAACCTTCTTTGATAGAATCAGCGCCATAAAATATATTATTGCTCCAGAAACCAGAGAATCTATCTACAAGAAAATCGATTCTTTTAAGTCCACTACCAACACATTGTTCAACAAGTCAGGTAACTTTTTATGGGGACTGTCCACCACTGCCTTGTTATTCGGTGTTCCATTAGCCTTGACCATCTTAGCTGAACAACAATTAATAGAATTAGAAAAACAATTCACCTTGCAAGGTGAACAAAATAATGATCTATTGACTGCTTTACCTGATGAACAAAACCAACCAGATGCTAAATAAATCCACTGTTGATAAATTCTGCCCACACATTATATTGAATTTAGTCTCTTGTACATACTAATACAATGAATATTTTATCTTTTCTTTTTTATTAGATAAGTAAAAAGATATCTTTTGATCAAACTCAGATATTTTATATATAACAAATCAACAAGAAACAAAAAATGGAATGAAAGTAATAGAACTTATCTTTTATTATTTTGAAAAAAAGCTTCTTCTGTTTAATAAAGTATAAATAAAATTAAGAATACATCTGCTTAAAATTACTCGATATATTACTACCATCTTTGTTTTTTTTTAATACATTTATTGGTGAATATTTATATCTTATACTTCAATTGGTATCAATTAGATTTGATTGGTTTTGGATGCTTGATTGTTAGAACCCAAATGTCCAAATAATTAGTAAATTCATAAATAATTTCACTTAAAAATGAACCATGAATTCCAATGGATATACCAAACTGTAGCAAGGAAATGTATGTGACCATATGATCTGAATCATTCTTGAACAGATACTTAGAAGTCAAAAAGATGATATAACTGACCAATGGTAGTAATGTCGGTATGTTGTACAATGGGAAGCTTTGCATGGTCAAATGAGCTACAATGATTCTTCCCACAACAAAGGCAAATATCAAACCATTGGATAAAATGAAAATTAAATTGATAAATCTGCTTTCTAAAACGGACACAGCAAAAATGGCTCCAAAAAATGCAAAAAAAGGAACTAATTGTACATTAGATTCTGCTATTTTGGAGGAAGCTTCAAACTTGCTGCTAGAGGTGTTTTTGTAGTAAACTGATACATTCTTTTGAGCGTAGATGATGTTAAATACCAAAGCAACTCCACAGAATGCTATCATCAGGTGAAAAATTTCAACGGTGTAATTTTCATTGATTTTGAATACCGGAAGTCTCCAAACTACTTCAGGGCCAAAAATTCCAGATAAGATGAATCCAGAAATTATGATCAGAATACCCTCAACTGGGCCAGAAAACTCACTTAAAAATAACTTGTGAGTATGGTATTCTTCCCATGTGGATAAGTAAAAGTTCATCAAAACAGCAAACTGCATGAAAACGGTACAATAAGAGAAACCTTGCATTGTAACCGAAACAAAAACTAGCAAGGAAACAGTGGTGTTCAAGGAATCTATGCAATGATCAAAAAGCTCACCCAGTGGACCTGATTGTCCTGTTCTTCTTGCTTGTAACCCATCACATGCATCAAAGGTTTGGTATAAAAACAATCCTAATGCATAGGTGAAGTAACACCATCTAGGATGAACAGACACAAAGTCTGGAGAAACTATTAGGCATGTTATAATGTTGATCAAGATGAACCCAAACCCTGATAGAGTAATGACATTTGGAGCTAACCAGTGTGGGAACACATTAACAAACTTGTTCCAGAATGGCTTTAGGATTTTTTGCGATATGATCGATCTATCTTCAGATTGATACTTGTATTTGCTTAAGTTAGCTACTTTATTAGATGGTACATAGAATCCCATGGCTGTTGATATGAGAAATGGATGCTTGGATGTAGTAATACTTGGTGACTTCTCAATGAATATATGAAACTAGATAAAAAACAAAAAACATAATCAAGGGATAACGAAAAAAAAAAAAAAAAGGGAAGCAAACGTTTACTTTTCATTTCTCTTTAGGTACGTAATTCCTACACATTGTGAATATTGATTGAACCGTATATCTTTTTACATACCGATATTATAGATAAAATTCTGTAAAGAAATATATATTTTAGTTAGTGAATTTGAATTTATACATTGCACATCTTACTTACACGTATTCAACATCTTTCTAATAACATTCAGAAGCTGTTCGTTCTCACAAGCAGCGGCAACTCTCTCTTTGTCATTCAGCTGCTTGTTGACTTGGTTTTCAGATTGATGGGTACCTGGCTTAAGAATAATAGTAGGTCTATACTTCGGATGAAGAGCTCTGTCCAGTCTGACTCTTATACCAAGCCCTATAAGTGTTGCCAGAGAGCAGTGTGTGATAGTAGGTGTTATTTGAATGACCAAATCCTTCATTCTAGTTTCCGGAAAATCAGGCTCGTCTGATATTTTGATGTCTTCCAATTTGACTATACTTAGTTGTCCTAAGGACATAGGGTGCTCGGGATCGGATATGTGGGCAATGAGATCGTATATTTCTTGTGAATCTATTTTTTGTCTCTCTTCGCTTTTATCCTGCATGTTGATATCAAGGTCCACTGACGCTTGTCTTTGATTTTTAAAATCATTCTGCAAGTGAATCAATTGCCTCATAGATTCAATGTCCTCCAAAATGGAACTTGAAGTTTTATCATTTTCTGCATCTTGTAAAATAAAAGACAATCTCTTAGATGTCATCAAAGAGCAAAGCCCATTATCATCGTTTTCGTCTTGTTGAGATTGGAAAATGTCATAGTGGGCGTTGCCGTTCTCCTGGGATCTGGTAGGTAACTGGGCCTCATCTAATACATTGGGATTCTCATTGATGAAATCAGACATGTTTCAAAACTAATACTTAATTCTTTTTTTGGTTTATTATCAGATATATACTTTTTCCCTCTCTCTTCAGCATTGAAATGCGATTAAATAACTGTGTTTGATTTATGTAAAACACTAAATGTATTTCTTGTAAGTCTATAATGAATTTCAAAATTTCCTTGTCTCGATTTTTTTTTCCCCCAATGCGTGATCAAACGACCGGCCCTAATGGAAGCTTAGCATCGAGAGCCATAATAGCAAGGGGTGATCATGCGGACAAGGTATACTATAATGAAATAACAAACACGGTAACACAAATTGTGCTATCTGATGTCAACCTTTGGGCAGCGCGCTAAATATTTTCTTTTAGCTGTGGTTAAATTTGTGTTTTTTGAATAAAAGGAAAAAAACATATGTTGTGTGAGAGTCGCTGATCTGCTGAGTCATAACTTTGATGTATGATAAAACGTGATTTTGAGGAAGAAGTCCGCTTTTCTTCTAATTAGGAAATTTTTGAAACCCTTTCTTCCGGCCCATACAGCACATTCTACTAGGAAACCAACACGTTTTTCTTGAACATTTTTTATAATCATAAGTCATTGATAATAAAAAACAAACCCTAAAGGCAGCATAACAAACCAAATTATACAGATATGTTATTAGTTGGTTGCTCAGGCTGCTCTTCTTCCGGCAAAACTACTGTAGTAAAAATCTTCAAAACAATAATCCAAGAAAAGGATACAGAGTTTAACACAAATATCAATGAGAACTTGGTAGTTTTACATGAAGATGATTTCTTCAAAACCGACAAAGACATACCTATAGATCCAGTCAAAAACATTCAAAACTGGGATTGCCCTGAAGCTTTGAATATTGACCTATTCAAGCAGGAATTGAAAAATATTAGGGAAAGCAAGTCTGAGTCATTAAGTTTAATTAGTGACACCTTGATACACAATGATAATGTTGAATCCCTGGATAAATTCCACTTTGATGATGAATTTAAAAATAGATTGTACAATGAATTCAAAAGCTTAATTGCCAAATACCAGCAAAAACACAACACGAAATTACTCTACATTTTTTTGATTGATGGATTTATGATGTTCCATGACAACAGCATACTTGATTTATTAGATATAAAGCTTTTCTTCAGAGCCCCTTATGAAGTATTGAAAAGAAGAAGGGAAAAAAGAAATTACACAACATTGGAAGGCAATTGGGTCGACCCACCTGGTTACTTTGATGATTTTGTATATAAATACTATGAATTGAATCATAAACATCTGTTTGAAAATGGCAATGTTGAACACGGCGAAATAGTTCAAAAGTATAAAGACGACATAGTATTGTATGAAAACGGAAACAAAGATTCGAAATTAGAAGACATTCTTATAGATATTGTTTATCAGTTTTCAAGAAAACTCTGAGGTTAATGATCTATAAACAAAACCTGATTGTATTGATTACTGCTATTTTTTTGTGACTTGATAATTGACGTTTGCGAGAATTTACATACTGTAGCAATATATATCGTTGTGCTTTAATGACAAGATGACATAATTGTATTGTGCAAAATAGGTGCTTTTCTTTAAAAATTTGTATATAAATATTATTTTACTTACAAACAATCCCCGATATGGAAATTTGTTTTACCTTCTTGAGTATTCTTATTATCTTCTCGCTTTTTTGATTAAATTCATTTCATCTTTTTTTATTTGTTTAATCATTTGATTCACAGGCAAAAAAAAAAAAAAAAACAAAAACAAAAAAGATTACAGAAATCAACACCGACAACAAAAAAAGCATATCTTATCTACAAAGAGCTCTTGATTAAAAAGTGTAAACCTACAAAGAAATTATATCTATTTACGCAGACAGACCTAGAAAATCATAGCTTTAGATATGTTCTACTATGTTGATTTGATGGTCAAAGCGACTGAGAGATCAATCAAAAAAGTAGCATACATCCCCATGAATAATAATTACGAGAATAATACACATGGAATCGAAAACACAAGTTACGTTGATGCCCATTTGGATGACTCCCTTGAAATCACATCTGAAAGGTTATACGACGAGCTTGACAATACGGACAATGATCTAAAGAATATTAAACTAGACTTATCGTATATCACACCAAACATTATAGTTTGCTCCTACCCTATATTTTTTAATAAAGACAACTTCAATATGAACAATTCTCTGGTATACAAAAAGTTCTATAGAAATAGCCTAAATGACTTGGTTGAGTATTTGAACAAAAAAGTTGGCAGGAATAACTGGAAGATTTACAATCTTAAAATCGAGTTCAATGAGAATGAGGATTATAGAGACAAAGATTTGTTCAACGTTTTAAATGATACGAGTGGAAAAGTTGAATCCCCAACCAAGATGTTATTGAGTAAAATTCTTTCTGAAAACAACAACATCGCTTTTTCCTCAAAAAAGATGTTGAAGGCAGCTATGAATAATGATGTAAAACAAACTGAGTGTCTAAATCTACCCCTGTTCCGGTGTGGATGGTTAGATCACTGTCCTCCCCCTTTGTTTCATTTGATTGATATCATAGACGCTTTGGAAAAATACATCAAGCTTGATTCAAGTAATGTTGCGGTCATTCACTGCAAAATGGGCAAAGGTAGATCAGGGTGTCTAGTTGTAGGGTATTTAGTCAAGGCTCATGGCATGCCATTATCAAAGGCATTGGAAGTATTTAAAGCAGCTAGATTCAATTATGGTTTGGTACAAGGTGTTACAATAAAGTCACAATTAAGATACCTTGAGTACTATAGTTTTTTAATAAATAATGGTATTCAATATAATAGTGATCCTGCCAGGTTCTTTATAAATAAAATTGTTATTCAAAAAGCACATCAAAAGTCTCTCGCATGTATAAGTAGCGATTTCGAAGTTTTTAAAGACTATTATTTTGATGTTGCAATTGAGAGCTATAATGATATGTTGGACAATTCAAACTTACTTCACACTCTAGAGGTAGTGGACGCGGTAAACAAAGACTGCTTAGCTATAGATACAAAGTCTTTATTGATTGAAAACGAAGATATACGGATTATTTTGACTTTAAAGCTAAACAATACATCACTTCTCAAGACTATTGGCAGCAAGCTAATGGAAAAAACAATCGGAATGTCATCAAGTTTCTGGATTAATCTAAAAACAGAATGTCTAATAAGGAACAGTAATGATTATGTGATATCTATGCCATTTGAGGAATGTGATCATTTGGGTGATAAAATTGGCTTTATGAGCCAAAATGTTAACATAATCAATCTATTTAAATCTGTAGAGATTACTATTAGGAGTTGAATATGATCATCTTAAAGAAGTTTTTTAGCCTATCATCGACTTGAATTGACATTAATTCATGTCTACATGTTTGGTCCTATATCTATTAAATCTAGTATATACACCTTTCAAAGAGTTCTTTAAAGCTTTTCGACATCTTTTGTTAGTGAATTATTCTGCTTAGGTTTAAGTCTGCGGGAGTTAACTTTTTGATTCCATTATCGGATTTAAGAGATTCTTCAAAAAATAGAACAAAAACAAAAAACCTTTAATGGTTAATAAGCACACCAGTAAACTAACATTGAAAAGGGCTTTGTTAACTTTTTAAATTATTGAATTCATCTTTTCGTTATATAAAATTGCCAATAATCTAACGGGATTTAACTATTGAGTATTAAAGAATCACAATACGGGTTTACATTTTTGTATTCCATAAACCCAATAACAAAACAGCTTCAATGAGTGACGAAACGGATCAGAGTATACATGGTGTGCCAGCTAGAAGAAGACCAGTTAACATACCCCTGGTTGAAAAAATAATTAAAAGCGAGGATGATGAATTTTTGAACATAAAGAAGGATGTGAGAGGATTTGAAAGCGATGTAGTTAATCATGACAATATTAGTAAGACTCCAGATGAGCATGAATTAATGAACGAACTTGACAGATTATTTGCAAAGAGGGAGCTGGTAGAAGATATCGGCTACTCATCATCGTCATCAGATTTATCAAGCACATCTCAATCACAAGGATCTGTACCTAGAAAAAGCTCCTTTAAAGCCATAAGATCCCCAATTCTCAGCAAGTATACAAACCTCAACAACAACTTCAAGGAGTTACAGCCATCGTCATCCAATGACACTCTAACTCTTGATGAGGATGGACACGACTCTACAATGGAGGACATATGCGCCTCTGACCAGTACATGAATGTAGATGAGGTAGATGTAATGCCCATGAGCCTGTCACCTAAAATGGTGTACAGTCCGAAGCATCAGCAAACTGACGATGTTCGTGAAGATTACGAGGCGTTGGTGAGTGTTGAAGAGAACAATAAGCTGCAGTTTTCAAGTGTGGAAAAACCCACACCCTTCCAGTACACAGACGATCATGACTATAACATGCCCGTGGAGAATAAACGCTTAAAAATTGAACTTGAAAAAAGGGCCAAAGGCCTTGATGAACTGTATGTAAAAAATCACTTAGTTGACAGTTCATACGATAGCAACGTTGCAACTTCAGTATCAAAAGCCAGTCTAGATTGGAACTATAAAGAACAGCAAAACTTTATACTAGAAGTTGATCATTGGTTTTGTTTGGCTTTAGGATTGGATTCCAGTATATTTGAAGGTAAAATAAGTCAAAACAAGTTGTTCAATGACATGATCTGGTACGTTAAGGATTTGCGTGATATAAGCAAAATCACGAACTTTGATGATTTGAATGATTACAACTTCAATGATATCAAAATATGCCAAAGGTTGTTGCATTATGCCTTTGGAAATTTTGTCAGAACAGCTGTTGAATGTGACAATCCGAATGATGTACAGCTTTTTATGAATGATGAATACCAACAGTTTAAGTTTCTAGAAAAAACGATGCTTTTCAATTGTCAAAATATTTTAACCAATAGGAGCTTGTTGAACAAAATCATATGTATGGTAAAGCAACACATGATGTTAGTTAAAGTTGAGAGTGATAAAAACGTTACTATCTACAATGATTTACTGAAGTTGTCATTGTCAATTCTTTACATATTGGTATGTGCATGCTTGCAGGACATGAGCTGTGACTATATTGATGTGTTTCGGAATATTATAGATGATGTGGACTTCATGACATTAATAACGGAATATATTGAAAGTTGGAGGTTCACTTACAAACCTGCAATGAACATGCGACTCATGTTAGTACTTTTCAACAAATTGATAGTATTTCAGTTTGGAACGTCAAAGGAACTACAAGAGACTCAGCAAGTAATAGATCAAGAGGCATCAGCTGGGCCAACAAAAATGTGCAGTTCCTTTGATGTGTCTCAATATGAAGCTATTAGACAGGACTTGATAACGAGATATCCTGAGTTGTCATCGGAAATTGAAATCATTGATGAATACAAGTATGACATGAGCTACTCATCCGTTCAATTCATCAATGTTCCAAGACCAAAGAAGGACATGCTGTCAAACATGATAGCCAATGGGAAGAATGTTGGTGCACTGTTTAATAACAGTGTACCCAACATCCAGCTAACAGGAATGCAGCCATCCAAGAATGATTCTTCTGTTAACAAGAGAATAGTGAACAGCACCAATATAAATATACCATTGATTCAAACAAGTAATGATGGGATGGGTGTATCCACCGCAATGAGAGAAAGGCTTGAACTGTTGAAAAACAGCTTGAAAAATAGAGATATAAAGAGTATGCAGCTTGCATATTGGAAGATACGGTATTACTATCACGAATTGGGAATTGAAGATAAAGAAATAAATATCAAGGCCGGGGACAAGAGTGTGGGCAAAAAAGAACTTGATTTTGATTTGCGCTTTCATAATCAACACTTTACAAGAATTCATGACTACTATGTCAAAAACAGCAAGAGATTGGGCTCATTAACTGTGATAAGTATGAACATTCTGGAGAGTCTTTTGGCATATGATGATTTCCTAACAATATATCTTTGTGGTAACATCATAGAAATCTTTATGAACTTATTGAAGAGATTCTCCTTGCAGAATGTGATGAAGGCAGAGTATTTGAAGACCATAATTTTTGATTATCGTGGAATTGAAATTTTCTGTGATATCTTAAACAACGGTAAGGTTGATAGATACATGTCATTGTTTTATCATAGTGAGAAGTGGCTATTTTGGAGATACATGAAGGAGTATTGTCATGAGTTTAAAGGCGGTGATGACATTGTCGTTCCTTTAAGAATCGAGCACTGCTATGATGATATAGACCAGGATTTTAATAGTAGATACTTGAATATGGAATACGGGCTGTTGTATTGCTTGCAAAATGTTATAGATGACCGGACACAAAGGTTAAAGTTTTTGCCTTTGAACATAGGAACACTATTCAAGACTCAATATAAGATATACAACCTGTGTATATATGAGCCATTGCTGGAGCTCATTCGACAACTGACTCCGTTCAAAAGCAAAAAATGGAGAGCCGAGCACATGGAGCTAATTACGGGGGTCTATTTACACTTGAAGCTCCCAATGATTGAAAACGACTGGGTTACTGGAAAAGACACTAACGGTGAGATTTTGGATGCTGTAAATATTGAGTTAAGCATACGAAGCTTAATAAAGTTTTATAATCAAGCGATAAAGGAAGACGAAATCAATATGATTACATAGAAAAAACAGTGTCTTATATTTTGATGCTTGAATATATATGCGCTTTACACCACTATTGGAATCAAAGCTCTTCTGGTGAACGCCTTAACATTCATAGCTTTAGATTCATGCAATGCTTCTAGTTTCACAGTCAATGCTTTGCTTTCTTCGTCAAAGTATTCAGTTTTTGCTTTCATGGAGTTTAATTGTCTTTGTGTGTTTGTAATTTCTGTATCTATAATAGTTCTAACTTTGTACTCCCTGGTGAAAAATGCCAAGAGCAGAGCAAACAGATATAGCGAGCCTGAAAAGTATTGTGAGTGTTTGTATGGATTATTAACGTTGTTGCCAGGAATGGTTAACTTTTGAACAAAATACTCAGCTAGCAACAAAAACACAGCGTAGTTTGAATTGACATAGGCCCAGTACTTCATAAACATGTTATCCTCAGGAGGGAAGTTTTGGCAAACATCAGCAATCAGAACAGTGTTGAACACATTGGCAACCCCACAGGAAATACCCATCAAGACTGCGAATCCAACGATGTGTCCATAAGATTTGGTGAAATTCAACCAGTAAACCCAAATGAAAATAGCACATAAAAATGTGAAAATAATGGTGATGTTGGCTCTTCCAAACTTATCACCCAATCTCCCCATGGTAGGTCTTCCTACTATTTGCCCGATGTTCAAGTAAACAGTGATCAAGTTACTGTTGACTTTAGAAACATTTGGAACCATTGATTTTGTGTAGTCCGATAAGGAAAAGATGAAGATAAGGTATCCCATTAATGCAATGTTGAACCATATGGCTATAAGATTGGCAATATAACTTTTGAAGATGTTTATGGAGTAATATTTCTTGAACTGCTTCGCAAACTCTTTGAAAAACTTCAGTCCCGTAAGGTCTCTCTTGACAAAATATTTATCATCATAGCATAAATGCAACACAATGGTACTGAGGGAAACCACAACAACTTGAATGATGGCCAAAGACATCAAGAACTTGTCAACTGCCAAAAATGTTCCCAAAAGAGAGGCAATGACAGCCCCTACACCGGTACCCATAAGAATGAAGCTCAGAGCCAATGCTCTGTTTCTAATGAAAATCTTAGGTATAAGGGTTGTTGCAGGAACAAACGAGAAGGAAATACCAACACCAACAAAAACAGCCCATGCGTACAAGTAGTTGATTGTTTTTGTTTTGTACCCTATGATGAAGCCCATGAACATGAATGCATTACCTATGGATATGACTATTTGGTACCCAAGTAACTCTTGGAACATGGCTACTACCGGAGATAAAAATTGGCCTAAGAAAAGGCTGGATACCGGAGATCAACGATATCTGTGTCTTGGTGATTTTGAATGAGTTCTTTGTTGCTAGGTAATGGGATAAGATGATACCAGTGGAGGCATTGAATCCCCAACTGGCAAAGAAGATAAAAAAGGTGGCAAGCAAAACACCACAGTTTTTTAGAGTGAATTCCTTGTTAATGACTTCAACATCATCTTCAATAGGGTCTGGTTGTTCAGTTTGAGTGGTGATTTGCTTTGTGATTGGCTGTTGTCTTAGGCTTGTAAGAACTCTTGTGACAGTTTCTTGACGGTCAATGCTGTTGTGAGATATGGTTGACTCCAATAAATCGGTACCAGCAGAATATACGCTTTGGCTCATACTAGAGTTTATATATATTTTTTTTTGAATTTTATGGTTCTTTTCTTTATTGAAGTTACTTTCTTGTATAATAGTATAGAATCAGTTATATGAGAGAGGTATTTAAAGTTAACAAAATGGTTGCTAATTGTTTAACTTTGAAATATACCAGTGCTGGATTATTCAAATCTTTAAGTGAGAAGAACGAGTTGGAAAAAGTTTAGGATTAATGAGTCAAAGAATGTTCACTCATTTAAGAGCGATTATTGGATTTATAAAGAAGTTGATGGAGGAAAAAAAAATAGAAAATTAAAAAAGCGAACTACTTTCCAAAAAGGGAAGTAATACATTAGATGCTTCTACTCTTTTCAAATATAAGTTGTAGTCAAACTGTGAACGGTTAAGAAAAAAGGAAAACAAAAAAAAGAAATGTTGGTTTTGTTTGTTACATCTATTGATAAAGGATACGAAAGCTAAGTGGTGTAGATTAAGGAAAAAGAGCCATTTATAAGTGATTCTGTATCTATTTTCTTATAGCATGTAACAACAGTCAATGCCACAATTAGGCTGTAATAGAAAGGGAATATATGAATGATTAATAGCAAAGCTGATAATCAATTATCATATCATATGATAAGAGAGATACCATACTCATAACTATCAAAATAAAATGTGTAAAATCATAACACTCTCCACAATATATTTACATGGAATAATCTTCACATCAAGTAGTAATATATATAGTTTTTATATAATATAAGCTTAGAATTGGTATTTGTGTCTTGTGGATAGCATAATGTTAGATCTCATTAACTTGATGGTTTTTTCAATTTTCTTTTGATTTGTGGTTGTTAATCTGGTGATGTGCTTACCCTTGATTTCACCAGTATGGAAAACAAATTGGTTAACAAACATAGGATCCAAGGACAGTTCCTCTGGTGACAACTCACTTATGATTGTGTTGTTGGTTTTATAGTTTTTACGAACAGATAACAGATCCTCATCGTTGTATAGTCTCGGCAAATAGTTGTTGTTGTCAACGAATATGTTTCTAAAATTTGGATGGAAGCTTTGCAAGCTGTTATATTGGCCAAAGGAAGACACCTGATGTGTTTCAGAGTGAGGTCTTAAGATATTGTTTTTTTGGGATTCCTTAGCATCGACTAAGAAGGGAAAGGTGTTAGCTTTGAAGTGCTTATTTAGATCATAGGTTTTGTTATGGGAGCTGTTGAATCTCTTTATGATTCTGCTAGCAATGCTTTTCATGTTGTAAAAGAAGGGTACTATTGATATGGGAGTTGTATAGTATTCTTATTATTGATGATGTAAATGTTATATTTTTTTTTTTTCCAAGATAGTTGTTGGAATTAAATAATCATGTAAAATTTTTTCTTATGCTTTTTTTTTTTTTTTTTGGTTCAATGGAAAAATTAAATATAAAAGCAGTATTGGTATTTCGGATATAAGCACACAAAGTCATCTTTAATAAACTATACTTTGTAATATAAACCAAATTATAATAAAAACAAAGTTTTTTCATGTACATTGTTCCTTAGCATCTTGTTAGTGTGCACATAAAGAGCATTAATTAATCTATGATGCTATATTGTTATTTTTTTTGAAAACATGCGAGTTGTAGTAATTAAAGAGTAATCACATGACTGTACGCTCAAAGTGAAAAGTTTCTTTTTTGTTTTTTTTTTTTTTGCTGTTGTTGTTGTTTTTTTATGGTGATGCTTCCGATATTAAAGTATTTACAAATAAACAATCTATCATTATCATTAAATATTGTTATGTTTATCAATATCTTAACACAAAATCAATAACAACATTGAAAAAAAAACCAGAACAAGACTGTAATTTGTATATAAACTCTTATCAACGAATAATAATAATAAAAAGAACATTCTATACATAACTACCAATGTCAGATATTAACTCTATCATTAAACCAGAAGATCTGGACAATATATCGGACAATGACCTGTATGAACTTGACAATGAAGAAAATAACTCCTCTGACAGCCATCAAAGCTCTGATGCTGAAAAGAGCTCAGAATCAGACAGCTCATCAGATTCATCTTCCGATAACCAATCCGAATATGATGATTCCGACAGCTCCGTAGATTTCCATGATCTTGATGAAAACATGCCTGATAACACTGAAATTATTAAAAGTAAAAATGAAATCTTGAATGAACCCATACCTGATATTGAAGATATAAAAAACATCCAAATTGACATCAAAAATCAAAAGTATATGAAACTTGGGAAGGTGTACAAAAAAATAATCTCCTTAAACAAAGTTATTGTTGAGTCTGATATCTCCGGTAACGAATATATCATTGATACATCAAAGGCTGTGTTGTTCAAGATTATAGACGACAGCACAAGAGTTATTGGACTAATATCAGAGATATTTGGTCCTATAACCAAACCGTACTACACCATAAGTTTCAAACCTGACAATCTTGATATATTCAACGATATTGAAATGAGAGATGATATTTTCATATTAATTGATGACAATTTCAAGCTAATCAAAACCAGCAACATAAAACTACTTAAAGGATCCGATGCATCCAACTTTAATGATGAAGAGGTTTTGGATGACAAGGACATAGAGTTTAGTGATGATGAAAAGGAAAGAGAATGGAAGAAACAACAAAAAAATACAAAAAATAAAAATAAAGTTGAAAAGGGTTATGTTTCAAGAAGCTCTAGAAACACAAACAACCCCGGTTTGGAGGAGAAAAATGTCAAGGATCTTGATGTTAATAAGCTGAAAATGATATTAGGTCCAGCTGTTGTTAAAAAGCAGCCAACTGCCAAAAACACCATGAAGAGCGAAGTCAAAAATGATACAAAACAAGAAGAGTTGCTACAGAAGCTTAATTCTTTGCCAAAGGAAGAACTAGTTAGGCTGATAAGTCAAATGAACGGCTCCCCTCAACAACCGAGTCCGATGCCATATGCTCAACCAATACCCAATGTTGTAAACAATCAATCTCAATATCCGTATCCTGGTTATAACATGGCTTATCAAAATGCTGGCAATATCTATCCATACATGGTGCCACAGTATCAACAATATTCTCCACAAGGCATGCCTCAGCAGGGTATCCCACAGCAAGCCATGCAACCGCCATATATGCCACAGAACTTTGGACAGGGTCATATGAATCAAACATATATGCAGCAATATATGCCTCAAGGTAGTCAGACAATGAATACTCCTCAAAACTTGCAGCAATACCCACAGTCAAACACTAGCCAAATGAGCAATTACCAGCAAAGCCTGAGAAATAACAAAAGTTCTTACACATTCGGACAAAGTCTAAACAAAAAGTAGGTGCCGCTGCTACAGCGCTCTAATCTGTGTTGACTTTTATATAGATATATTTTTTCTGTTTTTTGTTAAGTAAGTTATCAACGGCTTTACAAAAAAAAGCTTTATTCTCACTTTTAATTATCAAAAAGAAAAAAAAAAAAAAAAAAAACAAATAAATTTCTAAAAGAATCATAAACGCTAATTAAAATATTCAAAGGGAATAAAAAACTGCAAAAAAATAGTGAAACATCTTTGTACCACCCTACAGTAACAAAGGCTAATGAGAATTCTGTTTTTAGGAAGTGACGACTTTAGTACATCCATTTTGAAAACCATCCTTAGGTTTCCAAAGCTAAAGGTTGATGTTTTAGGGCCATTGATTGAAAATACCAAGTGTAGCACGAAGCCAGTGAGAACCTTGGTGGTGCCAAAAATTGTTGAATATAGCAACAGAAACAATATAGCTTGCTCACAGGACATAAACACATATAAAGCTGGCATCATTAATGGCACATATGACATGTTGATCACAGCCTCTTATAGTGCATTTATCCACAAGTCCGTGATAAGCAAGTTTCCCCCAAACAGATGCATCAACATACACCCTTCTTTGCTGCCCTATTATAAGGGTGCAGCTCCCATCCAGAGAACATTGTTGGATAATGCAGAATACACAGGAGTCACAATACAGACACTGCATCCGGAAAAGTTTGACCATGGGAAAATATTAATTCAATCATCCCCAATTTTGACAAAATCTCTGTACGAAGATGTTACGGATCCTGTAGTTTGGGAGATTGTTTATAAAAAAGACGGAACTCTGATAAAAAATAAGAACCTTCTTGGTGAGGATGACATACCCACACGATCACAACTTAATGATGACAAAACAGGAGTTTACTTCAATGAGAAATACTCAGTTCTGAGAAACTCGTTAACCATAGTTGCCAACAAACTTGTCCATGACCTGTTCATTGATGACAATTATAAACACATTGAACCGTGTGAAAACAATCGGTCATTGATAGGTGAAGAGTTTGATTATAGAATGATGTCTCCGAAAATAAATGTTCTGGACTTTGATATAAAGTGGATGTCGCAAACCGCTGATGATGTTTGTTACCTCAGTATAATCACTGATGAAAAAATTTATACACACTTCAAAAGAAACTGTGATAAGAAGAAACAACCGTGGGTCCCAGAGAAGCTATTCTTAAGCGATCTGAAAATTTTGAGTAATTATTGTCCCGCAAACAAGAACTTGGAAGTTGGCATGTTTGAGATTGAAGATGGGAAACTTATAATAAAATGTAAGAATAATACATATGTCAAATGTGCCAAGGTCAGGCCAGCAGACAAGCCTAGATTTTTGAGTATAAACAAATTTGAAAAACTGATTAAAAAACATTATAAGCAAGATACTTTGAGGTTTGAAACTTTTGATGAGATCATTCATGAATATAAAACATTGAAGGAAACTGAAAGAGCTAACAGAGTTGACATCCCGGTTATTGAGGGCATGATAAAGTTGAAATCTTCCTTGAAAAAGAAAGGAAAAGTTAGGACATTAAGTATAATTTAGCTATAACAGAACTTCTCCACTGAAAAACCAAAAAAACCTATTGAATAATATATAAATTAAAGTCTTTACCTAATTTAAGTAACCTTTACAGTTTGCAGAGCCACACAAGCACTTGACTCTCTCACTTTCATTGATTTCTCTTTCAAACTTATAATCATAAGTCAACTCTTCATTGTCCATGATATCTCTTAGGGCATAAATGACAATTCTTTTGGACTTGCCAACCTTGATGATTTTAGCTGTACAGTTTGGATCACACGAGTGATTTATGAATCTGGCTATTCCACCGATCTTTGTGGCATCAATGACCGTGTTCTCATCGATTCTGAAGAGATAGGATGATCCAATACCCCTGTTCAGATAATCTCTTTCTCTCTTCTCACTGACACTTTGTCTTAAAACTTCACCCACATACTCAATAATCATTTCATTACACAGAATCGGCTCTTGAGTATACAAACCCCAGTTGTGGATTGAGGACTTTGCAAACATGACTGACTTCTTTCTTTTGGACAGTATGTTGTTTATGGCATCGTTGGTGTTGTCCAGTGCATTCGAGTGCAGCCTACGTATATTTGATCTGTTGTTTCTGTTGTTGTCAACCGGTGATGAATGTTTCTGTATGAACTGTGTTGTGAACCCATTCTCGTCATCAACCAATAGATCCCCTGTGTGAATGTGTAAGGTTTTTAACGCACCGTTTTGTCTTTTGTATGGTAGATAAGATTCCTTCAGCTCAGGGGATACCTTTCTGAATCCTAGAGAAAAGGTTGATTGGCTAGATGGAGGAAGAAGGGAGTCATCAATGCTCATGTTCAAATTCAACTTCTTGAGAATTGCCTGTTTCTTCTTGAATACTTCAAATTTCTTTATCAAACGATCACCATCACATTCAATTCCCTTATTATCACAATACTGTATAAACTCATCCAACAGCTCTCTTGTTGGCAATGTATCATTTAATAAGGAGATGTCACAGGCAAAGGATGAACCTTTGAAGTAAGACAACAAATGATTGAAACTCTCATTATCGTTGAACTTGATTCTCTTGACATCCGTGGGCTTTTCCTTAGATTCCAATTTCCTCTTTTTGGAGTTAGAATTTTTTAACAGATCCCAAAAGGTTTTGATCTTCAGATTGTCATCCTTCATACTGTTATTTATAATTTCTTGGTCGTAGTTCTCAGGCTTTAAGTTATTTATTATTTCCGGAAGTATCACTCTATCTCTCAAATGAGATACAACACTGTCAATCAAATCATTAAGAATAACATTTACAGCTTTGTCGACATTATTTGAAGAAGTGCTATCCAGGGAAGGCTTGATTGAATTAATTAAAAAGTTGTTGCTCTTTTCTATGTTCAGCAAATAGTTTTTAGCAGGAATATAAACAAACCTTAGAGTCTTGATAGCCTTGCTGTACTTGCTAGTTACTTTCAGTCCATTGGAGACAATAAAATTCAAACTTTTGTTGTTGTTAAAAGGTATGAAACATCCAAGTTTGTGCAGATAATAGTCATTGATGTTGTATTCCTTCTTCAAACTGTACTTGACATCAAAGCTGGGTATCTCAAACTTATTTAAGAACTCCAAAGGCAAATACAAAACCGGCTTATTGTTACAATTGGCTTGTAGTTCCTTAGGTACAGATACAGATGGGTTGTTTGTGATATAATCATTAATGAAGTTAACTATTTCAGCATCGATGTTTTTCATTTGCTTGACAGATTTGACCTCATTGTCCTTGTTGAACATGCTCAGCTTTAGGTTTTGCTTGCTTATGACCCAATCAATGATATCCTGTTCAACAGTTTGATCATGAATTCTGAAGGTAAATGCAATGTTGTTTATACTGATATTATGAGCAAAGCTGCTTACAAAGCTATTGGTGCTATTATAGTCATTTTCATCCTTATTTTTAAAGGTGATAAGAAATATGTTCAGACTAACCAATGCTTCATTGGATTCAATTTTTTTTATGTTGTCTATAATAATGTTCTTTTTATGAATTATTTTTTCAAAGTATTTTGATATAGCATTTTGGTCAATTTCCAAATCAGCATCACCATTTCTAATGGCCATTTCACTAGGGTAGATGATTATTGAGTTGTGAGGCTTGATAATTTTGGTGTTCTTGTCAAAATAAATATCCTTCAATGAGACAGATTTCAACTTTTTCATGCTTTTAAAATTTTTTCCAAATCTAAACAATCTTTTGTAATGACCATCAAAATATCTTGGATCCTTTATGTTGTTATTTATCTCAATTTTTGGATTAAGAGAGTACTTTTTCCAATTGCCTTTATTAACAAACTCTCCGGTGTTGATGCTTTTGTAGTGGTCTTGATGACTCAACTCTGTGTCTTCAAACTTACCCTTTTTGAGCACAACTTTCGAAGTTGTTGTGTTTAAGTTTTTGACAATTCTACTTCTTTGGATATCAACAAATGATGCTCTTTGGTATGGTGGCTTAATGGTGGGTTGGTCTCTATTATAGCCGTTGTTTTCATTGATCAGTTTGGCCTTGTTTTCCAAATACTTTTTGTAAGCATTAGGTTTGAAGGATTCTTTATTCAAAACTTTAACATTGTCCTTTACAACAGGTAAGGTGGCATTTAATATGGGGTTATGTTGGTTTTTATCCTTATTATCCTTTTTCAAACTAGCAAACTTACTAGCAAATGAAGACATAGTTTATCTGAAGAATGGTATTTTGTTTATATGTCTTTATATTTAGATATGAACTTTTCAGCAGTACCCTTCATTCTAATGTAGACAGGGAAAAAAAAAAGGATGTATACAAATGGTTAACGTTATGATTTTTTCAATGTATTTTTTTTTTTTTTGAAAAACATAAAAAAAATTTTCACCTTCATTTTATTAAAAGCTTAACAAGTAATATGATTTAGTAATAAACACTAGAAAAACGTTACTCCTGATTGTATTAATTAAGAAGCAGGTAACTAGAGATGTCAAATATATAGTTGTCGTTTTTACTTTCTTAAAAATAGTGGCGATGATGTGTACATTGTTTAATATTCTTGGATGAAGCTGCAGTGAAAATTCTTATATCCGGGCATCTTCTCGCGTATGTCCACCAAATCATAATATTTATTTTCAAAACAAATACTATTCAAGCACTCTTCTTGGTCACCAAAAATCTATACAGTTTGAAACCACAAGTAGATTATAGATTTGCCTTTTGAAAGAATCCTTTACTATACAAAAATTCAACATGAGCAAAGGTAATAACTATAAACAAATATACCTCTTCCTGTTGCCGGATTTTGATACCAAGTTGAGTGAGCAACAGCAAAATCTTCTGATCAATGACTTGATTAAATATAGAAGTTTCGCACAAACTTACGAAAGAAGGTTATCATCCAAGTATCAAGGAATTGATTCATTACCTATCTTAGCCAACATATTGATCAACCTTCATTTATCTAAACTCGAAAATAGCTCTTACTTGTTGGAGAAATTCAATCCTTTGGGTGGATCCAATATTAACAGACTGCAATTCAATTTTCTAAAGCGATATTATCTAGAGAAACTTTTCAATGTCAAAACGAATGATGCTCAATTGAAAAAGGACAACGTTCTTAAGGGAAAGAGTTCCAGGAGCTTGGTCAAAAGAAAAGCTGTTCATTATAGCTACAAAAACACACTCAAGATAAAGTATCAAAAGGCTGATTTAACATCTCTTTTGAACCAGCAGTACACGGAAAATAAAAACGAAGAGGTCTTTAGTGGTAGTGTTACTGAGGATGATGTCAAGCTAAACACAACATCCTATCCCAGCATCCCGATAAAGGATATTTTTGATATTTGTGAAATACTGGACTTTGATGACGATTTGAAGTTTTTGTTGCTAAACACTTATCTCATTTTAAGCAAATTCTTCAACTGTAAGAAAAAACTACTGTGTGGATTGTGCACATTTATATCAAAGGAATATTTTAGAGAACTTATAAAGATAAATAAAAACTTTGACTTATTGATAAATAAAAAAATAACCACATTGTTTTCATGTGACTTGGAGGATATGAAACTGTACCATGACTTGGTATTACCTTATTTACAGAAATCGTATGTTGTTGATGAGATATCTTTGCAAAGAGAATTTTTAAACGAGCAAATATTTTCACAATATGAGAACTATAAAAAGATGAAAAAAAATTCGAAAAATAATCAATGGCTAGACGATATGTTATTGAAAATCAACAAGTGATTGTGGCTTTTTGTTCCTCACCAATCAATTAGTTTTCTAATGTTTTTATCATGGACAAATGACTTTATGTATTTCTTGACTAACTTATTAGGTTCTCTGTAGCCTCTTTTATCTGATGTTCTTCTGGCTTCCTTTTTGGCTATTCCGTGCTGCACACCTGTGTATTTAGTCATGATCTTGAATTTTGGTGGTTCAACTTCTGTGTTTGGTATTATTGGTTTGGTAGGACCTTGAGGAACAAGTTTTATTCTCGTTGCAACAGACTTTTTGGTTTTCAAGTGATGAAGCTTAGATGTGTAGAATCTACAAGTGATTATAGAGGATGTATGTTGAAAATTTCCAGTAAAGGAATTAAGTTTTAAAAAGCTCATTATGTGTAAAGAATTATGACGTGATGTGGTTTTTCTGTAATGTTATAACTTCCTTGTTTTCCTTTTGAATTGGAAACATATCAAAAGTATTATCATCATATAGAACTTTGCAAAATTAATAGGTTCTGATTATTGAAAAAAAAAATAGCATTGAGTCCAACAGATTCCATAAAAAAAAAAATTTTTTTTCACATATTTTTTTGTAAATATGGCAAATGTATAACAAGTATAAACGTGACCCTAATTGTTGAAGCAAGATTAATAATAATGTTTCATTGATAAATATATAATATTTTATTTATTTCTTACCATATTTACATAGCTCTTTGAGTGGTTTCAATGAACAAAGGACCCCATGTTGGATGTTCGATCAACTTGAATTGCAATCTGCTCATTTGGACCAAACGGATCAATTGTTTCTTTTCCAACGGACCTTGTGTGTAGTCAATGGCCTTGGTCAACAACTCCAAACCCTCATCGACAGTGGCTGGGTTTTGTAGCTTGACTTGACCTATGCAGTTCAAGACCTTGTAGTTGGTCTTATCTAGGTCATAGGCATCCTTCAATAAGGTATTGGCAAAGGCTAAGTCACCCATTGCTGTTTGTGGATCAGATAAGTATGTGTGAACTCTTAGGACCATGGCACCTACCTTTTCCAATCCTGAGATTTTTTTGTTAGATAAGACACTTTCCAATTGGGCAACAGCTTCTTTCATGTTTTCTGGCTTCATGGCTAGAACCTCAGCATAGCACACTCTGACCTGGGCATTGTCTGGGTACTTTCTGATCAATGAACTGAATCTGGTCATGTAGTCTTGGCTTTCAGGGTTTTGCTTGTATGCTAACAAACACAGTTGGATTTCAGCAAAGACGAAAGTTTCGTCAATTTCTAAGACTTGGATGAATAAGTTTGAAATGGCCTTTAGTTGGGTTTCATCAACCATGGCTAAAAATTGAGCCTTGTGGTATAGGGCAGAGGCATCACTTTGATCAATATCGATGGCTTCGTTGAATAGTTCAGAGGCATCCTTGGAGGATGGTGAGTTTTCACTGTTGATCAAGGCAAACATGACTAAGTTAAAGGCATTCTTTTCATAGCTCAAAGACTTTTCAATGTATTCCATGGATAGTTGAGGCAATACCTTGAAGAAGGTTAAGGAAGAGGCAATGGCATAGATGTAACATTTAACTACATCGGAGAAGTTGTACATCTTCTTACCATCATCTTCAACATAAGAAGAAATTAATTCATCACATTTACTGATATCTTCAGCAGTTTCACCGTATAACAGATCTATGATTTCATTCAAGTTTCTATCATCAATGATCTTGGAATTTTTCTTTAGAGAAGTCAAGGTGCTGAAGAAAGAGGCAATATCGGAAAAGTTGGCTAAAACATGAGGTTGGTTTTTTATAGACTCAGTCATGGCCTCATCAGAAGCCAAGTCTTGGTTTTTTTCTAGCAAGGCTTGAACAGTTTGTGGTTCGTACTCCATCAATACCAAACATGACAAATCAAATACAGCATCCTCGTACTTGCCCAAGCTTTCATAACAGTTGGCTCTTCTCAATAAGCACTTTGGATACATAGGTTTCTTTTCCAAGGCAGAGGTACAGTCCTTAACGGCCTTTTCCAATTGGTTCAACTTCAAATAGCAAACAGATCTGTTGGAGTAGTAGACTTCATCAGGGTACAGTTGGATGGCCCAGGTGTAGTACAAAATAGCATCCTTGAATTGGTTGTCCTTGAACAAAGCATTGGCATCCAATTTGATCTTGGCAGCCTTTTGTTTTCTTTCTTGTTCAGACAAACCAGTGATGTCAACAGCAGTGGAGTTTGGAATGAACTTCAAACCGTACTTGTCAATGGAGTGGCTAGAAATAATGGCTTCCTTTTCTTGTTGTTTCTTTAATTTTTGGTTTTCTTTTTTCTTTTTCTTTTTGATTGAATTATCTGATGAAGAGGGAACATCAGCTTTTTCATTTTTATAGATGGTGTAAGCAGAGGTAACAGCAACACCTAAACATACTGCAGTGGCAATGATAGCAGTTTTATGTTTGGTAAAAAAAGTCACAGTGTTGTTTTCTTCAGACATGGTTTATATGTTATAAAGTACAGTAATATTAAATCAATAACAATGTCTTAGGTTTATTTAATCTTCAGAAGTTTATCTATCTACAAGTAAATATTTCGAAATGGATGTTGAATATAAAGGTACGTATTATGCACTTGTAATAGAAGAAAGATGTATCCATTGCCAAAAGAGAACGTAATATAAAAATTTTTCTGAATATTTCATCTTTTTTTCAAAATTGAGAAAAGCGGTAAAAAAAATTTTTCATTTTCTTTATTTTTTTTTATACTATTTTTTACTTGGTAGCTTTTTAACGGGGTGATTGGTCCTCACCATTATAACTATTTTTTTCATTTCGATATTGATGGATGCTCATTTTTATGGTTTGGGTGACGGAGATAAGACGCAAAAACGAACCCTACAGATATCAAAATACCCATCAACGCTTCCAATCATTGCCACCTTGCTTTCTCTTTTGAGCCCAGAACTTTTTACACTCCTTATAAGCATCAAAGAACTGCTGACATCTGTACTTGTCATCTTGGTTTCTCTCCAGGCACTTGAACGACATCAGCTCTGATTCTCTGCATGGATTGTAATACTGTCCCTCTTGCTTCATGGTGAATAGATACTTGTGTAAAGCATTGTCGGGCTTATCTGGATAGAACACATAACTATCTTTTGATTCCTGTATGGTCTTCTTCTGCCCTCCATTGGTGAAGTCTATGTGTTTTATATCTTTGCTTTCATTGAGTTCATCTAGAAAGTGTTTTATTTTAGGTTCTTCTGTGTTTTTTAGCGTTTTTTCTTCCTTTGACATTTCTTTTGGATGATAAATGTATTAATAGTAAAATAAGATACCTGAGGTATTTGTATAAGATCTTGTTGTTAAAGGTTTCGTTGCATGTTCTGTATAATCTCTTTGTTTAAATTTTCTTATTTCCAGTATTTTTCTTATTTTTTTTCAACTAGTTAATCCATTTGGCCAAAACTTGTAAATTGCCAAGTGCACGTGAGTTGGTTAAAGTACTTCCAAGAATCTCTTTTACAGTCCAAAATTTATACAACCTATTACAATATTGATGCATAGCACTATTCTAATATTTCACTACAATATTATCTAGACGGTATAATATGTATTCATCATTGTAATTGTAGTCTTTTGTTGAACATGTATCAATGATTAAACAAGCATCATGTATTCTTTTGCTTTTGTTTTTTTTTTGTCTTTGCGACTAACAGCGCTACCATATTTTTCTTTTCTTTTTTTTATTTGTTCAAATCCACTGATCTCTTTTTAAAAACTTGAAGTATTATAAATAATGAAATATAATATAACCAATTCGAACAATGTCATTCAACAAAGAAGATACAATTTGTCAGAGATGCTTAGAACAAACCGCTATTGTTAAAACGAGAAAGGAATTATTCTGTAAAGAATGCTTTTCTAAATTCATTCTCTTGAAACAGAGAAGAACTTTAATTTCGGACAAAGACAAATATTTGGAGCCTATAATGAAAGTTACATACAAAACCCCTAATGACGATAAGATTCTTTTAGCATTATCATTTGGTAAGTCATCGTTGATAGTATTAAAAAACTTCATTGAGTACCTAAATAATCAGTACAATCAACAAAAAAAGACTGGGTTTATTCTAGAAACGCTAACCATTGTGGAAAATAACGAAGAACATCAGAAGGTTAAAACCATCATAAACAGCTTACTTAATCTCTCTGAATTCAAAATTTTGTTCAGCCCATCAATCAAATTTCATATTGTTAACATTAATGACCGCATCAATAGCTCACACTCTTTCAAGAATTTTACTTTAGATCCCCTGACTTCTAAAACCATTGTTGATGACATAACCGGCAAGAAAGAAAATCTAACATTAGAGTCCATTTTATTTGATGCATTTGGTTCGCAATATAAGACCCTAAGTAGTAAAGAGGATTTCAAAACAGTAGCCATCAACAATGTCATAAAACAAGTTCACAAAAAATTGGGTTACAAGGCACTAATTTATGGGTCCTCGATGAGTAAGTTGGCCACTGATATAGTCAGGAATGTTGTTACAGGAAGAGGTGAAATCATTGCAAGAGAGTTGGACAGCATTTTCTATCCATTATCAGATGTGTTTTACTCAGAAGTCGAGGCATACTATGATTTGATTATGAACAACAACGATATTCTACTCCTTCCCAACGAGTCTTCAAACTCAAACAGTATCCTCATTGATAATCCAACCACAAGATGTCAAGACACCAACAGAAAAACCAAAACCATTTCAGACATCACAATGGAATATTTCAACACAATTGAAGGTGATTATGCCAATGTCATCTCAACTGTTGTCAAAACTGGTTTGAAGTTAAAGGACATACATGCAGGTGAATCAACATTTACCACTTGTAGCATATGTAACACAAAGATATCAGCAAACAAAAACCCCTCAGAATGGATCCAGAATATCACTGTTATGCATCCCGAGAAAATTCAAAATGAGGAGGAGGTGCATAATTTTGAAACTTGGAAGGCCTTATCCTCCACCACAAACATTGCCTCAAAGGGTGACGTTGTTGAAAATAATCTTTGTTATGGATGTTTGGTGACTTTGAACACCGCTACAAATAAACACATGAAATGGTACGATATCAACAACGATGATAACTTGGATCAAATACTAAACGAATATGAACTCTAATAACAATATATATCCTTTTTGTGAGTTTTGTTTTATTCACCACCCATCAGATATTAAAAACTACATTGTTTCGTCAGGTAAAAAAGCTTCCCTTTGAGTGCCAAAGCTTTCATAGTCAGAGTCAGAATCATCTAGATTCATTGCACTCATGTTTTTGGTAATGTTGGTTTTCTTCTTGTTGTTCAATAAGTTGAACAATTCGTCATTTGATGTGATTTTCTCTGTGTTCTCATGGCTTGGCTGATTCAATAAACTCAATAAGTTTGTGGAGTTCGTTTTATGCTTTTCTTCTTGTTCAGTAGACAGCAGTGACAACAGTGCCTTTCTTGGATTCTCAACAGTCTGTTCCTCGTTATTTCTTGGCATGTTCACGGCCCCAATTGGTGGGTTGTTGAAGCCATTATACATATTCATCATGTTGTTTTGATTGAGCATTCGTTGTTGCATCAAATCATGCGGTGTCATCATCTTGTTTCCATATGGACTTTGGTTCATCATTGGATTCATGAACATTGGGTTGTTATTCATTGGCGGCATTATATTGTTCATCATTGGTTGATTCCCCATCATGTTTGGACTCATGTACATTGGCGGACCCATGCTTTGTGGTGTTTGTCTCATATTCATCATGTGATTATTAGGCATTATTGGGGTTCCATAAACCGGCTGGCTGTACCCGTTGACATTGCTTTGGGTATATGGGGTACTTTGTGGCTTCTCTTGATTCAAGACACTTAATAAACTGGAGGCGTTGGTGTGATTTGGCTTGGCAGGCTCCAACATTTCTGGCTTGTTGGCTTGATCCTCAGAAGATTTTTTCTTCAATAGGTTTAACAAGTCATTGGCAGAATTCTTATGGTTCGTTTCAACATTTTCTGATCCATTTTTTTTTAAAATGCTCAATATATTGGCTCCTGATGACTCAGGAGTCATTAATGCGGACTCAGGACTACTTTTGTTTTGGATCATGTTCAACAACATTGCTCCCTTATTGACCGTTGAGTCATTGGTATTAATCTTCAATATTCTCTTCAAGTCATGTTCAGCTTCAATAAACTTTCTCTCCAAAGATTCCTTTCTGACAAAAGAAAAAATTCTATACATGAATGTTCCAAACAGGTAACTTCTTATTTTTTGAGAGCTGTTGTTCAATTTCTTGATTCTATCTATCTTGAACCATTTCATGCCACTAATTTCGTGGATGGACATGGGATTAAAGTCATTCACAACAGCTAGAGGAACGTCTGTACAAAAGTATATCTTGACCTGTTTTCTATTGATGGTTGATATCATAAACTTATCTGGTCTAATGTAATCAGAGAGATCCAATCCTGTTTCTTCTTTACATTCTCTTATGGCACACTTGACATCGTCTTCATCTTTCCCGATTTTACCTCTTGGAAACGACCAAGATTTGGACGATGCATCTTCAACCAACAATATTTTGTCCAGGTTTTTGTTCAATATACAACACCCCCTGACTGGGATGGTACTTTTATATTCTTTAAATTCAGTTACTGCATTTTGAATGTCCTCTGTGGTCCACCCTGATTTACTCTGTGCCAAAAGTTCACCACGGTTATTTCTTAGAAGAGTGTTATTGGATAAAGCAACTACAGCTGGACAATAATCAGAAACGATGGTCAAAAAGTACTTGAAGATCGATCCATAACTCGCTGTTGGCTTGTTCATTATAATTTTATCATAATACAACCAGAATGCTTCTTCTAAAACAAACATCAATCTTGTCCGTGTGAATAAATCTTCAGCAGGAACATTCATGAAGTATCTAACCGCAGCATCTTCTATAAACATCTGTGCATTTGCATCATCAAATGGCACCTTAAGTGGGTTTCTCATGGGTAACGACATTTTTATTATTATTATATATGCTTTATGATATGGGTGTTAAGGTTATCAAAAAATGGCAAAAAAGGAAAAAGAGTGGAATAATAGAGGGTATATATTCTAAAATAGTTGATTACTTATTATTATTTATTTGGTTTGTACAGACTCTTTGTTATTTTGGTAGTAAGTCATGTGTTATTATATCTACTTTTGAAAAAAAAGGTTAAGATGAAGTCTTTTAAACATTTATTCCCAAAATGATATCAGTTTAAGATGAAAAAATTTAGAAAAAAAAATTAAAAAAATGCAATTGCTGTTTTAGGAGATATTTAGTATGGTAGGGTAAGATGTTTAGCAGTATCGGTTTTTTTGTTTCAATGATGTGGTTCGTATCGGCATACACCGATAGCTAATTCTTATCACCAGTATTATTCGATTTTTTTTTGTATGAAATATCCATAGACCAAAAGAAAAAAAATGAGGCAATAGATTTTTATAATTAATTCTGATATGAAAGAATATATAAGTAGTGCTTTATTGTAAATCTAAGAGACAGCAAACATGAAAACATGAAAAATTGCAAGTTAACCAACTTTGGCTTTAGTTACACTTTAAGGTACCACACTCATTATCAACACATGGCAATAAAAGTAGATTTACAATCAGTAAAAATCTTAGGCTCTTTAGAAACCTCTTCTTATCCTTCTAATACTACAAGACGTGATGTATTGACCAAAGGTTGCTTAGAATTTTTGGTTATTCTTCACAAAACTTTCAACCAGCCTTTAAAAGACTTGCTGGCTAACAGGACTAAGCTACAGTCCAAAATCAATGAATGTGGATCTACTGAAGAAATAGTCAGCTTGATGACTAAGGAATTACAAATACCTTCTATTGAAAAAAATAGTGTAGTTCCATCATTCAGCACTATTACTGATTTGGGCAAGGGCTTGGAGAGAAGACATTGCGAAATCACTGGACCTCCTAAAAGAAATATGCTTGTCAATGCTTTGAACACGGTCAACGCAGATTGCTATATGGTTGACTTTGAGGATTCATCTTCACCTACTTGGGAAAGCATGATCGATGGTCAAGTCAATTTATATGATGCCATAAGAAATCAGATTGACTTCAAGAACCCTATCAACTCAAAAGAGTATAAGTTGATGGATGAGTTTATTAAGTTAAGAACTGTTTTACTTAGACCTAGAGGGTTACACTTATTAGAAAAGCATGTATTGATTGATGATGAGCCAATCAGTGCCTCTTTGTTTGACTTTGGTGTATACTTTTACCACAACGCTCAAAGATTGATAGATGATGGAAAGGGTCCTTACTTCTATATTCCTAAATTAGAGCACCACTTGGAAGCCAAATGGTGGGATAATGTCTTCAATGTAGCTCAGGACTTGTTACAAATTCCAAGAGGAACTATCAGGTGTACGTTATTGATTGAAACTCTCCCAGCGGCTTTCCAATTACATGAATTCATCTTCCAATTAAGAACCCACATCTCTGGTTTGAACTGTGGTAGATACGATTATATGTTCTCAACTATTAAAACATTGCAAAATCACAAACAACACGTGCTTCCAAACAGAGACATAGTCACAATGGGGGTTCCATTCATGTCAGCCTATGCTTTGCAACTACCTAAGGTTTGTCATTTCTATGGAATTTCCAGTATTGGTGGTATGGCTGCTCAACTTAAGAGTGAGGACGCCATAAAGAAGGTATTGGAGGACAAGACCAGAGAGCTAGAAAGAGGCTTTGATGGCTCTTGGTCTGCCACACCAGCATTGTGTGAATACGTTGCTCAAGTTTTCAATCAGATGTTAACTCCGAACCAAATTCACAACATCCCACAAACTGAACCGGTATCAAATGCTCAACTTCTTGACACAAACATTCCTGGATCTAAAATCACAGAGGAAGGTATCAGGGTGAACATAGAAATAGGATTAAGATACATGGAAGCCTGGGTCAGAGGAAATGGGTGTATTGCCATAAACAACTTGATGGAAGATGCCGCGACTGCTGAAGTCAGTGCTAAGATGTTATGGCAATGGGTTAAGCACGAAGCAGTTCTGGACTCAGGAGACAAGGTAACAAAAGAGCTAGTAGAAAAAATATTAGAAACAGAAACCAAAAGACTTGTTGAAGAGAGTTTGAGCAAAGAAGATACTAATAACAAATACGAATTGGTATCTAGAATCCTTTACAAGGAAATATTTAGTGCCAAGTTCAGTGACTTCATAACTCTGCCATTATATGAAGAAATATTAGAATTGCATTCCCCAGTGGATATATCAACTTTGAAAGAGTAGATGGTTATATGTGTTATAGTGAATGAATATATCATGTTTAAGTTACTCCATACATGTGCAAACAAAGGAAAGATAAACAAGGCAGGGCTAAGTGAACTTGCAACCATATATTTTTTTTTAGGGGACAAGGCTAAAGTGCTATATGATCTGATATGAAAAATCTTAACAGGAAAAAACACACCCATCAGAAATCATTTTCACCATAGATTTTTTCTCTCTCTTTTTTTTTTTTGGTCCGTGAGACAAAAAATTTTGCTTTTCCCCAAAAAACAAAAAAATATATACGCCCTGTGTGTTACAAATCTATATTTTTTTGTGCTTTGTTTTCACAATTTCTAGCGTTTTATTTTCTTTGGACTTTAATTTGTCTTTTGATGATTCGTTAGAAGAAGTTAAACAATCAGTCCCAAACAGTATTAATATATACAAACATAGCCAAGAAAAGTCTACAAAACAAGCTAGATTTGGCAGGTAATCTTAGTTGAATATATAATTTGAAAACATATCAACAAAAAGGAAGAATTGCTAACTTTTCATTCAAACATAGTTAATAAGTAATCCTCCAACCTTTAGAAAAAAAAATTTTATCCTCATAGAGCACAAGAATTATTTGATTTAGATCCTAGAATTGAACTAAACCCATAGTAATTTAAGAAAGCTATTTTGTCTTCTTTTTTTTTATTTGCCTGATAACGATAACACATAATTTATACCTGATCTCACATACATAGATGCAAAACATGGACTCAGAAATTCCTTTTGGTGTCAATTTAGCACCAATAAGACACAGTGGAACCAATCCTCAGCATCCACCTCAAGACAACGAGCCTTATCCAAATAGTGGTAGCAACGGAAGAACAAATGAAGCTGGAAGTAGCGTTTCAAATCAACAGGACAACCAATTCAATGATCAAGACATACCAAGGCTTCACCATTACATATACACACCTTCAAGAGACTTGTTACCTGAGCACATCGAGCTTTGCGAAAAAATGAACTTGGTTCTAGACAGGATTAAAGGTGATGTTGAAACACCACTACATGTGCCTGTTAAGCCATTGGAGGTGATCAATGAAAATAGAGACAAAAAGGGGTTTTTCTCATTAAGATTAACTGCTCTTAATGATCCAAGTGGAAGACGAGGTGTTTATTTTGATCCCATGATTAGATCTGTTGGTCCTTGCTCTGAAATTTTAATTGGAAGATTTACAGAAAGACTTAATAACTCGATTTCACACTTTGATGAATCTGTAAAGCCATGTTTGTTTAAAAGTAAAGTTGTATCTCGAACACATGCTTGCTTCAGAGTTGACTGTTACGGTAATTGGTACTTGAAGGACTTGAAGTCCTCGTCGGGAACCTTTTTGAATCATATGAGAATTTCACCTGCCTCCACATTAAGCAGAGACTTTTTGTTGAAGGATGGAGACACCATTCAACTAGGAATGGATTTCAGAGGGGGCACTGAAGAGTTGTATAGATCGATCAAGTTTAGAGTTGGTTTGAACAAGTCATGGAAACTCAAAGCCTCCAAATACAACAAACAGCTCATGGACAAGATGAAGGGAGGTATACTTAAAGATCAAGATGACTGTTCTATATGTTTAACAAAGGTTAAGCCATGTCAGCCATTGTTTGTGTCACCCTGTGCCCATATATGGCATTACTCTTGTATAAGAAGAATGATAGTCACCTCATACCCTACATTTGACTGTCCAAACTGTCGTAAGAGAACTGATTTGGAAGTCTCTTTGGAATCTGAGAGTGAGGAGGAAGAAGACGAAATTGATGAATTAGAACAAAGTGACTTGGGGAATGATTTGGAAAACAGCATAGACGGAAGCTATGTGGAGGAGATTACTGAAGATGACTGTGTAAGTGATGATATCAACAAAGAATCTAATTTACAGGCCCTTAATCGAATAGCAAACGCAGGACTCAATAACATAGAAGCTGGTAACAATGCGCTCATTAATGAAATTGTGGAGGAAGATATGAATGACGATGTGGACATGCAGAGTATCGGTTAAGTTTTGATTTTTATATATATATATGGACGTTTTACAACTATATAACGGAGCAACAAACAAATTAAAGTAATTTTACTTTACAATTGTAATATATTTTTGGTTTCTTAACAAAAATGGTTTAAACTTAAGAGTCAAAATGTAAACTTAACTTTCTTAAAATGAAATTTTTATAATAAACATCAAGTTATTTTGTATCAATTGTTAATGCTATTATTTGTTACTATAGCAAACTTTTGAGCATTATTAACATATCTTACTATTAGTTTTATACAAACAAGATTGTTTACAAGGATTTATCGGCATGTAGTTAATAGATTAACAGGATCTTGTTCAAAAACAATCGAACCATTTACCGGACTTAATTTAAAGTCAATATTCGATCAAAACAAAAGGAAAAAATTTTATCGCTGCAGAAAAAAACACGGTCTCGTTTGGATATTTTTTTTTCACTGAGCGAAAAAAAAACCTGTATACTCAAGCATCTTTCCACAATGAAATATAAATAATCAATCAAACAATCAAAACAACATTAATACATCTTTCTGTTAATCATTTTAAAGATTATTAACTCTCATGACCAATATATAGAACAAGGATATTCATATAATACACAACACACAATGCCTGCCGCCAAAACCTATACCTACAAAGAAGTTGCTGAAGCCAACGGCTATGTCATAATCAACGATAAAGTCTACGATGTCTCTGAATTCGTCAATGAGCACCCTGGTGGTGATGAGATCATCATGGAATTCTTTGGTAAGGACTGTACTCAAGAGTTCGAGGACATTGGCCACTCCCCAGATGCCATGAAGACCCTGGCCAAGTTGTACAAGGGAGACGTTGACACAACCAGTGAAAAGGTTGTTATTGAAAAGGAAGAAACTGCTGAAACTGCCCAACAAAAGCCAGACTTCACCAAGATTGCTATTTTGATTGCTGCTGTTGCCGTCTTCTTGTACTTCAAGTCGCAAAAGGCCTAATTATACTATTCCATTGCCTTGTTATATAGCTGAACAAATGTTGTACACTTATTTGAGCTTTTTATTTATTAATTTTGATTCATGTTATTCTTTATTATTACATTCAAGTGTATTTTTTTGTTTTTTTTTTCACTAACAGAGAGTTCATGTCATTTCACTTACCGATAAATCCGTAGTCTAAAACGATTTGGTTTTTTCCTTTACATCGTATACACCAGCTATGGGAATGAGATGTTATATTATATAAAGATATGTCAAAGCATATTCTTTTTATTGTCTACTTTAGAGAGTGCTTTGAAGAATATATGAAATGGATTTCTTCAAATCTATGAATGCGATGTTCACTCACGTGTAGGTTTTATAACTCTTTTTTTGATTTGGGTAACCGAAAAAAAAAAAAACAAATGTTCAAAGGCGGCAAAGAGCATGAATACTTTGTTATATTTAGTTCGGCATAACAATTTCCAACAAAGGTTGTTAACCTTCTAAGAGACAAAATAAAAGTCATCATCCATACTAAACACAACTATGAACTTTCTGAAATCCGTATTCAATTCCAGCAACGAATTTGCTAATACTGCTGGTGAAGTTCCTCCATACACAGTCGCAAACCCTTCTAGCAAAGGTGATGACAACTTGGAGGTATTCGAATGCCATTATAGACACAACAATCTTAAAGAGCTTGAGTATATCTGTCTTCACAACGAGATACCTGAGAATGAAGTCAATGATAAACTGCAGGTCACCATGATAAGACGAAAGCCACATAATAACACACAAATCGATCAGTATGGTAATGCCATACGTGTCAGATCCAAACTGGAAGACATCAATTTTATCTCATCAGCCAACAACTTTGTTACTCTTTATCATAATGAAAACAGCTTTGGTGCCAACAATGTCATGATCAATATACTGAAAATCTACGATAGATTTGATTCCTTTGTTTGCCAAGATGTAGACATGATTCACAACATTGGTGAGCTAGGCTCTTCTCAACCTTACCTAGATTATTGTATTTTGAAACTGTTTAGATTGATAGTAAGAAACAACTTTGCTATCTCAGCAGGAAACATTCATCTTGATGATGTATTGCACTACTTTATAGATTCAAAGACTATGAACATTAAGCTATACATCGAGGGTTTAGTACAAAACACTCCTAAAAAAGCTGGTGTAGATATCACAGCCATAAAATTGTTAAATCAGAAATTTCCAAGTATTAAATCCTTGAATGATATTAATGCGAGGTTATCTCAATTGTTAGAAAAGCATGAAATCATCAAAGTGATAGAGTTCATCAATAGAGTTGATGACACCTCCATAGCTGAATCATACCAGTTAGTCAAGTCTTTATTACCAAAGGTGAAAGAAATATGCGATACAAAGAATCAATTCAATAATAAGTTGTGGCAAGTAGGTGTCATTGACAAGATAATAGAGAGATACAATCTGTTGAAAAAGGAAAACTTGGAGGTAGCTGAACCCAATGAAGATTTCCAGAAGTTTGAAACTAATTTTTTCAAGCTGATTTGTAAGATAATAGAGGTGGACAAACATCAATTAGCAAAGTACTCTTACTTGATAATAGACTACATCAAGAACAATCCAGAGGGAAAGGAAAACATTTTGAATATGATGATTGCTTTGAATGTCTGTTTTGAGCAATCTGAACTAAGTGAGAGCTACAAATTTGAGCAATTGCCCTCCCAATTCTTCTCTACGTTGCAGTCCCACATAAGAAGCAACAAAATAAACACAACAGAGAATCTTAATGTTGTTAGGTTATTTTTGCTTCTGTTGCAGAAGCCTGCCTTCAATGACAGATTGACGGAGAAGTTTATCTGTAATGATGTTTTGAGGCTCGTTTCTGAAATTTCCAAGCAATCTGCTGCTTTGGATGCCCAAGGCCTTGACGAAATAAAGAGTATCAATTACTTGATTGTTGTACTTGCTCTTGGCTTGAAACCCAAGATTTTGTCGTTTTATGGTTCCGATAGAGGTTATACTATATTGATATCCGCCATATTACAAAACAGTAACATTAAAAAGTCTACCAGTAAAACCAAATCTAATAGAAGCTTATTGTATGACTTGTCCATATTGCAAATTCTTAAGAATGAGGTTTCCAATTGGCCGACTGAATTGATAGTTACTAAGTTGATGCCCGTGCAATCCTTAATGTCACTGTTACTTGGCAATGAGGACACCAGTAATGATGTAGATGATGAGGTTGCTGAAGCTAACAAAGAAATATCTCAGTCAGCCTTTGATATCTACCTACACATTATTTCAAGAGTTGCAAAGGAAGGTGGGTTCAAGATGAAGGATAACAGTAAACCAATGTTCTCCGAAATTGATTCAAGTATAAGTGAAGTCTCCGACGTTAACTACTACAAAAGAGAGGTGACTGAAAAAGAGGATGACTTTGAGGCCTCTTGGGTGCCTAATGTCATGGTGTTTGATAACCAAATGAACATCAAAAACACCAGCCAGTTCAGTTCTTCAAAAGTATCCGCATTCTCAGAGAATGAAAAATCAGGTTGGGACAACTGGGATGATCCTGATGATATAAAAGAGGACTTGAATGATAAAATGCAAAGCTTCAATATGGCTTCAAAGCAAGCACCAAAGAGAATTCTGAATAAATCCACTACAGTACCTAAGAAAAGTGTTTTAAAACAAGACACGAGAAAGATTCCTGTCATAAAGAAAAAAGAACCTGTTAAAGCTAAAAAATGTAATTTCCCAAATTTTGACAGTGATGATGAAACTGAAGACAACTGGGGTGATGACTGGTAATATCAGCATGTATTATATATCTAAAGCAAAAGGTAATTGTAAAGATCATTTCTTTTCTTAAGTGATTTTCTTAATGTTATATATACTTAGAATTTCAGTTCGAATGAATTTGTGCAATGATAAGCTAGGTTTTTTTGGGACACTTTGATTCAAAAAAAGGATGGTATAGAACTATAGAGCGATTAGTAACCTCTGTGACCACCTCTGTAGCCACCGTTACCACCTCTGTAGCCACCTCTGTTACCGCCTCTGTAGCCACCTCTGTTACCGCCTCTGTAACCTCTGTTACCACCTCTGAAACCATCGTTGGCTGGAGCCATGTCTAGCAATTGTTGCGGAACTTCTTGTTGAGCGTCTTTTAAAATGTTGATCAACTTCTTGGTCAAACCCTTACCAGTTTCTTCAAAGAAAGTGATGGAGGTACCCAAGGTGTTGGCTCTACCAGTTCTACCGATTCTGTGGACGTAATCTTCAATGTTGTTTGGCATGTCATAGTTAATAACGTACTGAACTCCCTTGACATCTGTTTGTAATGTAATGATTTGATAATATGTGAAGTAATTGTTAGTAAATATATTGCTTTTGTAATTTTGTTTTGTGAGGACATTTGAATATCACCAAGTAATGCATTTTATTTTTATTTTTATGAATTCTTCTGAAAAGAAAAAGGAGAGAAACAAATCACTTAACAATAAAACTGTTTAGCCTTTTTGTTTCTTTTTATTAAAGTTCACTTTCCTGTATAAGACATTTTGTCTTTTATGAATGCTGAAATGAAGTAACAAATAGAGATAAATGAATGAATAATTCTAGTTAGAAAAAGCAAAAAAAAAAAACAAATAATAGCATTAGAAACAAACATGACTCCAGTCATAGAAATTTGTTCCACATAAAGCTTTTGTAAGATTTGCAATATGCTCAATTGAATTTTAAAAAGTTTATTTTAATTTCATCATAAACTTTTTCTAGGAGAACTCTCCAAGTCTTTTTTTTTTTTTTATATTTTGAAATTATTGTTTTATTCATATCAAAACATCAAACTCTGATTATGTATCAAAAGAAAACATAACTGTTTAATGCAATTCTTCATTTGTACTCATGTCAACATCCAAAAAAGAACTTAACTATTAATGTGAACCATTTATTAATAAGCTAGGATAATTCAAAAAGTATGAATGAAAAAAAAAAGGAAAACCCTTCTACATCATCCAACAAAATGCATCAAGTAATGCCAAATTAACCCCAACCATAAACAATAATCTTTCATTATTCAATAATCTTCCCCGATATATCATATAACTTTATAAAAGGTCCTCGAAATATCAAAGAAGATAACGATAACAATTTTCAAAAAAAAAAAGAACTGAAAGTCCCTTCCCAATAAACTCAACCAGCACCATCAAAACAGGAAACAACCCATGTTTATAACTAAAAGAAAATAAGCTATGTCATTCTTTTTGACCTAAGATAAACATGTTGTTCCATCTTGATATTTTTTTTTCTTACTTCAATGCAATTTTCGTACATTGAGAAAAAAACATGAGTTCTTATGATGAAGGCATGGAAAAACAAATTTATACTTCACAACCAGTGTGAAAATATAAGTTTACCCATGACATGCCTCAATCGTTTAACTTAACTTTGACTTCTATTCAATAGAAGACTCATCCAATCTCTATAGTGAAAGGAGTAATGATTCCGCATTATCCCTTTATTAAACTTCATTTGTTTTCTAATACTCATGAAAAAAGACATGAAAAAAAAAACAACCCACCGCAATGATGATATCAATGTCATCTTTGTTTCCTCTTTTATTTTGTTAGTGTACATACCTAAACCTCTAGCAGCAACATCAGTAGCAATTAGAATGTTTAAAGTACCTTGCTTGAAAGATCTTAAAACCCAGTCTCTTTCACTTTGGGATTTGTCACCGTGTAGACAACCGGCACCAAAGCCCTTGTATCTCAAGTCGGAAGTTAGGTCATCACACATGGACTTGGTTGAGGTGAAGATGATGATCTTCAAGTCCTTTTGGTCTTCGGAGGAGTCGAAGATGGTTTCCATGTGCTTGACAAGAAGGTCCTTCTTTTCGAATCTGGAGCAGAACTCGAACTTTTGTGTGATGGTCTTGGAGGCTTGTAAACCTTGGGAACCAACATTGACTTGGATAGCGTCGCTGGCCATGAAGTCAGCAGCCAGGGCTCTGACTTCCTTAGGCCAGGTGGCGGACCACATCAGGGTTTGCTTGTCTGGTCTGATGAAGGAAAGAATGTCTCTCAATTGGTCTTCAAAACCCATATCCAACATTCTGTCGGCCTCATCCAAAACCAAGTATGTGACTCTGTTCAAGTTGGTGACTCCGGACTTGACAAAGTCCAACAGTCTACCTGGAGTGGCAACAACAATTTCACAGCCGGATTGCAAGTCTCTGATTTGCTTACCCTTTGGAGCACCACCGTACAAGGTGGTGATGTTTAAACCGTTGATCAAGTATTTTCTGATTTCACTTTCAATTTGGTTGGCCAACTCTCTGGTTGGAGCCAAAATCAGGGCAATAGGACCATCACCACGCTTCAATCTTGGTTGGGCCAGAATGTGAACAATGGCTGGGATACCAAAGGAAACAGTCTTACCGGAACCGGTTTTGGCAATACCAACCATGTCTCTCCCAGACAAGGCCATTGGCCAACCTTGACATTGAATACCGGTTGGGGCATCAAAGCCTTGGGACTTGACCTTTTCCAATAACTTGGAAGGCAAACCAGCTTCATCAAAAGTGGTGATTGGCTTGCAAACGTTTTGACCCTTAATGACCATTTCGTTTTCAGTTCTGAAGGCCAGGACATCTTCTTCGGATCTGGAAGCTACTGAAGGAGATTCTTGGTAGAAGTCCTTGGTGAATGGTTCCAAGGTGACTTCGGACCAAACAGGAGGAGCAACATTGACAGACTGGTTGTTTCTGAAGCCACCTCTGTCATTGCCTCTGTAACCACCTCTGTCATTGCCTCTGTAACCACCTCTGTCGTTACCGCCGTAGCTTCTGTAGCTACCTCTGTTGTTGTTTTGATAATTTGAATCGTAAGACATTTTTTTGTTACTTTTGTCTTTTTGTAGTAGTATGTGTGATAAACCGAAACTTCTTTGTTGAGTTACTGTTTGCTTAAGAAAAGTGCTTTGTATAGTTCTACGGTTCAATTGTTTGTTAATTAAGTGAAACATAGACTATTTATAAAAGAGAGTAAATTATTTCCAATAAATTTTATTTGATAATTATTGATAATACAGTCTTTATAAATTGGGCTTTAATATTTTAGAGTTATATTGTTAAAGAAATCATTACAGTGATAAAAAGTATTTATATATGTTTAAGTTGATACTGTATAGAAAAAAAAAAAAGAAAAAGAAACACACACACACACATAAAACACGGTTAAGCGTTGAGCTAAATTGTTAGAGAAAAAAGGAATAGATTTCTTATGGATACGTGTCCAAAAAGGGTAATTTACCACTGTTGGGGGGGGGAAAAAAAAAAAAAAAAAAGAAAAGAAAAAGAAACGTGAGCCAAATGTATTATCCCTTAACACAATACTACAACAACCAGGCTCATTAAGCATGAAAGGTGAACAATATTACAAAATAAAATAATGATATATGAGAAAAGGTGTCAACATTGACATTGTATAATTGAAGATGTGATATATACAAGAGCTTATTGTTCATCTCTGAATTTGCTTACTGCCTCAGCAAATGAATTACCTACTACATCACACATGTCCATGATGTTGTCTAAGGCCTTGTGTAAAACTTGTATACATGTTTCGGTGGAGTCTTCGTAACATTGGATTCTTAAGTGTAAGTATGGTTCTGAAGGGTGGGGGATGGAATAACCAGCAAACTCCACGTTTTCGTTTTTCATGATCATGTATCTAAGAACATTACCAAGGGTGTGGTCCTCATCTAGTATTTGGAAAGAGCAGTTGTAGTCGTCTATTTTGCTGTTGATTTCGTCTTTTATGTTAATATTCTTCAAAAGCTTGATTTTGGTAGTATCATATGCACCAGCATTGGTAGATGCAGGTGTTAAAGAAGTTTCTTCAACTTCCATTCCGTGTTCGTTATCAGACATGTTGATGATGAGTTATGTGAGATGTGTAGTTAATTACGGGGTTATTTTTAAGTAAAAAAGTTATTTA